>JAOEGS010003995.1:1453-48662 GCA_025447755.1 Corythornis vintsioides
TGACCTCAGCTGCAAACTACCGTGCACCTGATGTTTTTATTCTTAGTGCTCATTAAACAGTTTTGTTGTGCCTCCTTCCCTGCCCCCCCCCCCCCTTATTTTTTTTTTTTTTCCCCCCTCTCTTTTCTGCACAGTTTCAGTGTTTTTTAGGCTGCTCCATGTAGGTACCACATGTGAGGTGTGATCCCTGACCATGCCACACAAACCCCCATGGGAACAATATAGTGTCTTTCTACTGAGGCTAATTCAGGCTGTTTTGTGAATTTGGTAAAGGTGTGGCTTTTCTCATGCAAATTTCAACAGTTTAAGGATTGCTTTTGTTGGGGCAGTTTATTCCTACAAGGACAACATATTTGGGACTAGAGGTGGCCCAAGTGAACTGTTAGTATGGGGATGGTATGAATGGACAGTGCTGCCAGAGCTTGCCTTTATAGAATTAAAAAAAGTTCCATAAACTTGCATGGAAGTTGAGTGGATATAACTTTTAATGGAGCTGCCTCCTTCAGAAGACAGGTGAACTATGTTATGTTCATGAGGTATCAACACCAGAGTGAAAATCAGGAGGTTTTTTTGCTTTGCTTTGAAGTATGCAGAAGACTAAACTGCATTTTCATGGCTAAATACTTCAATTACATTTGAGTGTTTTGTTTTCTTGAGTTTTTACTTTATCTTAACATCTTTTGTGTAATTATTTTCTTATAATTAAAATTCCTTTGGAGGTTAGCAATTACATTTACCTTGGTTTTTTTAGTCCCTTCTGGGTGAATGGTAAAAACGTCCCTTCTGTGGTTGCAAGTACCCCAGTAAATATTATACTAGATTTCAAGTGCATTATCACTTAAAATGTAACTTTAGAGGAGTTTCACTTTAATAATTTTAGTATCATACAAGTTATGACGCAGTACTGGAAGGAGATTGTTCAGTTGCTAAACCCTATAGTCTGGCCTTCTTTACAGCATCAGTATCTAATGTGCCTTTCTAGAAATGCTTTTATTTTATTATGGAATTCAATATAGCATTGTATACAATTAGGGTATAATTCTGAATTTCCTTTCATGTAAACCTGTTTCACTTAGGGCTGTTACTCAAAGATTCAGTGCTCTTACAAAAGAGAGTTTTTAGTCCAGTTCCATCCTGCAGAGTGCAATACAGAGATGGTAGTTTATAGCAGTTTTGAGTGCTGTGAAGTATTGAGGAGGGTGGAATGTCCTTTTATAACTCCGTTGCAGGAAGGAAAGTTGGGGTTGTGTCACTAAGTAGTGACCATGGGGGACATCCTAGCCCCAAATGCCTTTTGCCCTGCTCACTTACAACTTTTCTTCTGGGTTTAAATGTCTCACGGGCCACTGTGCACACAGATGACACCAGAGCAACTTTGCAGTTAAATTGTATTACACCCTTAGGAATGCTGAGGTATGCTTCACACACTCAGGATCGTGTGTTGTGCAGGTTTGGGCCATGAAAGGCTTCCTGCTGATGTTGTGCAGCCCTCAGCCCGACTAATCCACCGTTACCATTAATAACCCCAGATGCTGGGGTAGTTGCAGCAGAGATATGGAAAGGCTGTGAGTTTTCAAGCTACCAACTTCCTAATTCAGCTTTCAATCTGTAAACCAAGATACTCAAGTGGAGCTGGAGTTAAAGCAATACTTTCAGCAATAGGGTCTCTTGTCAGAACAGATTTAATTCTTTTTATGGGTTTTGTGCATTAATAACTGTGTCAGAGTGAATTTGCTTTATATTTAGGGTGCATTTTTCAGTCCAAAGCAAGCTGCAAAAAAAAAAAAAAAAAAAAAAAGAGCCAGTTTTGAGACCTGATGGACTGAGATGCTGAAATCTGTTTGGGTTTTCCAGTAGATATAAATGTCTTTCATCTACTGTGGCTTAAGATTTGCATGAGCAATGCAACTATACTCTTCACAATACTTTTGAGCTCAGGCAGCAGGGTGGCATGCAATAAATAGCTTGAGATGACTTGATATGTATGAGATCATTGGAAAAATGGCTGGATTCATCCTTGGAGAAGTATCTAGAAGTTATTACTCTTTAATGGCAGGTACATCTAAGAAAGAGCAGATGGAAGGGAGTAGAAATAAACTGTGTTCTATTAGAAAGGGTTTTTTTAATCTTTGAAGCATGTGAAACCTGTCACTCTGCAGCAGGGTTCTAGAGAGATGACTGTTGAGTTTGATGTGGCAATTCATGTGTTTCCCTGATGGACTAATATCCCCAAATAGTATAACATGCCTTTTTCTGGTCTTAATTAATCTAATCAAAGCATAGTGATGATTGCTGTTAACAATTGTAAATCACCTTGTCCTGTTACAGTCTGGTGCTAAGTAGCCCAATTTTTGGTAGATACTGGATGAGATTCAGGTGACTTCACGTAACTTTTATACAGTTAAGTTTATCTGTTCTTGAGATGTAGTTAATTGTGATGTTTCATTTACTGCTACAAATAGCAAAAACAAGTGTAAAATCTGAACAGGGTACCTTTGTCTTCAATAAAAGATCCATTCCTAACTTCATAGTATGAAAGAACTTCTGACATAAAGGCTTCAGTGTGAACTCCTAAAATACTAATTCCTGTTTCAAACTATTGGAATAGGCTGACTAGCTAAGTAATTCTTGAGTAGTTGTCTGTTTTAGACTGACTTCCTTGCCTCTCATTTCTCCAGGAGCTATGCTTGGTAGTTTCTTCAACCTTTAGGGGAAATTAGCACTTAGTCTTACACTCTGGTATTTATGCCTGGAGGCTTCATTAAGGCCACAAGGTTTGCTTGTGTTGAGCAAGAGGCAGTGCCTCACCACCATCAGATCATGGCCTGTGGTGAGATGCCAGCTGCCTCCTGAAGTTGTCCACCTAGTTTAAAAAAGTGCATTTTGATGTGTGGGGTTTGGGGTCAGGAGGATAATCAGCTTTTCGGATCCTGATCACCTATGCATTCGTTTCACACAAACATGGAATTGCTCCATTAAATAAGTGCCCTGAACTGGTATGCGGTTGTGTGGTTTGATGTTGGACAGATTATTTTAATCTTTGAGCTATATCTAGTTAAAATATTGTATTTAAAGTTTAGTAAATGTATGCTATACCTTCTGGAGCCCTTATACTTTGTCAGATCTATAAATTAACTCTGACACACTGAATATTTTTCACCAGCTAACGTAGCTGTTAGTTAAGTTAAATAAAGGAGAAAAGCCCACATGCTCTCTCCATGCATACAGCTGGACATCTCTGTTAAATTTTTCAACGAAAATGAAATTTTGATTGCTTTTTAAAGCTTCATGAATACACTAATTGGTGAATCATCTAATGTGCAGTTTAGTTTCAGGAAATATGAAATGGCTCACTAGCTTCACAGTTATAAGATTATGCAGACCTGAAAATCTCAGTAAGAAAATGTGTGCAGTGGTGGTGGTTGATATTTTTGGCTGAGAGAGAGGTTGGCTAAAACTCAGCGTAGTTATGCATACTCTGCACTAGTTTATATGATAGAGACTCCTTTGAAGAATTATCTGGAAGAAAGAACGAACATTTTTGCAGGTTTACCTGAGCTCGGGACCTTACCCAGATTTTGTTAAAGAACGTTGGAATCGGGAACCTGTTCTGGATCTGTAACTGGTCCTGAATTCCTGGATGACTTGGGAGTTGCTTTCCACCCTCTGCTTTTGCACAGCGTGGCTGTTGAATTCTTCAGCCTTAATGTTGGACAGCTGCAAAACATTTAAAGCCTATCTTTGAAAGATTGGGATAAGGAGGAGGGGGAGATGGAGGCTGCCTGGATAAGTAATACTTCTTGAGGACTCTGAAATATTTTCTTTATGTAGCCATATATGGTGTGTTCCTGGCTAGCTGGATACTACTTGGTTATGTCCATACATAATCGAGGAGTATCCAACTATTTTGTTATCAGCCGAAGTATGTGAACTGGTAGTCCTTGCTTCTGAGAGTGCAGGCTCTACAGTAGCTGACTCATCAAAGAGGTCAGGCATTTGCTTTGCTTTTTGCTGCTGCAAATTGTCTTTAGTCTTCAGTTGACTGGAATCTTTGTGAGAGAGATTTTTAAACACTTAGACTGCTTAGTTGGTGCTTTGTTTTCTTAGATCTTTAATTTTCACATTTCTGTTTGGGAATGGTGAATTAACATTTATGGGTTTTTTAAACATGTTAAACCTCACTTGGATATAAAGTGGAATTCAATTAAATATACAAGTAGCATTTTAAAATTGGTTAGTAGTTTATTCCTGCAGATGTTAGATAAGTAGTTAAACCACCAGTTTAATCAGAACACTTTTAATTTGCTGAACAAGTTAAAGTTTCCATTCTGTTGTCTCTTGCAATGTGGTAGATCTCTCTTCTCATACATTGGTCTTACTTATGGCTCGAAAGAGGAAAATAACTATTTGTAATCTGTCAAACAGTTACAGTAGTAAAATTATACTTCAGATTGAGAGGTTGTCTGTCTAAAAAGTTGTGTTTTCCAAAAGAACATATTTCAGCTGAAAGCCAGCAGCCTGTGATGGTGTCCAACTCCCCAGTTCTGAGCTAGGTTAGTAGTGGGGGTGCCACCCCTCTAGGCTTCACCAAGACCCATCTCTCCTCTCATCATTTATGCCACTGCTTGAGGCCTTGAGTGTGGCTGCTTAGCAGGGAGCTCAAGGAGTGAATTCCCAGCAGGGGTGGGTACCCAGTTTTGTTAACACTGAAATTCCTCCTCCCGTGATAGTTAATAAATTGCTTCTCCCTGACCTGTCCTGAGTTTACCTGTGTTGTTACGCACTTGGAGTGCCCGGATTCGCTGGTGCTTTCTCAGTTTTTATTCAAGCCCTTTGTTAATTCATGGTGTTCTCCTTTCTTTTCCTTGATAAGAGCTTGTGGAGGGAGGCCAGCTTGCCAGGGAGAGCAGCTAGTGCTGGCGTTAGCCTAGAAGGTGGTCTGCAGAGTGTGATGGGTAAGGAGATGCAGAGGCACGATGGTGTTCTGTTGCTTTGGTTTTGATGCTTCTGTACTGCAGGGACTTGTCCTCTCAGGTCTGTCTCATCTGACTACACCCTTGATGTAAGGAAAACCTCTTGAATCCACTCAGCAGAGTTTCTGTTGCCAAGATCTCGCTGGGTCTTTCTGCAAGTTCTTGCCAGTGTCTTAACTCATTGGGACATTGGACATTCTTCACGTTAGCTTGGCAGCAAGCATCATTGTGGTTGTTGCTTTACTTGTATTTATTTCTTAATAGTAAATCAAGGCCTTAATGCAGGTTGTTACAATGCTGTGTAGACCTGGTTATAAACTATATTTTAAGTTTTACTACCAAACAACTTCAATCTTGAAAAAATGTGGTTTATCTACGGAAGAAATTTCTCATAATCATTGCCCTGAAGATTGGGATGCCTTATTTATTGGTCAGTGGGACCTCTGGTTCCTACAGATGCAAGACAAAGTACATGTAATAATTTAGATTAACACAGATTTTAATCTTGTAATCTTAATATAATCTTGGACAATGCAGAGATACTACTTGGGGGTTTAGGGCCCTGAACTGCAAAGTACTGACTGTAAGAGGATATTAGGGATGTGTTAATAAGTAGCTCACTTGTTCTTAGGTTCTTTGTTGGCCAGCATGTATTGGCCAGGCAGGATTTTTACTAGGTGTACCCTTTGATGGACTGTGCTGGTTTTACATTGTTTCCATTACTGTATTTCAGCAGTGCATTGTTTGCCTGTTGGTATTTGCTGATATTATTAGTTTATAGACTGGCTTGACAATTAAAATAATTCTGCCCCATCTTGGATTATGGCATCGTGATTGTTAGTTTCTTTTGATGACTTGGCTATCTCTAGAAGAGACTGTTTGAAACAGACCTTTGAGAAAATCTACATTTATTCTGGAAACCTAATGCTTTGAACACTGGTAAAATTGTAGAAATGCTGATTTTTTTCTAATTTCTAATCACTTGCTTGGAGGATGAAAAATATTTTTTGCTCTTTTTTAGAAAGGTAACTTAGCAATTAGTCCTTCAGTATGACAATTCCAGAATAACTTACTGTCTTCTACGGTGCTTTCATGTCTCAAAACGTTTGCAAGTTCAGTAAATCCACATGGTAGTCGTATAACAGAGGTATCTTTATTGCCCAGTGAATTGTATTCTATCAAAATTTCACTAAATAAAAGGACTCTCAGTTTGGCCTCCTGATCAACTGTTTGCCACTGCTGGAGCTAAAGAGAAAATCTGGGAATTTTGTCAGAAATTTTAAATTTTTTATTGCTGAAAGAGTTGTGCTGTACGAAGTGAGAAAACCACTTTGCCTCAAGACTGGGCTGACCAGTGTCAGTTCTTATATGCAGATGATAGGGGTTTGTTTCCAAATTCCTTGGAGTCTGAAGCATCTGCTAGAGGATTTAGCGTTTTTGTCAGCAGAACTGTTAGTCCTCATGTGCATATGACATGGTTTTGTTCTCCCAAACTCCTCTGGGAGTAAAGCATCTGTTAAAGGATTTTCAGTGTTGTTGTCAGAAGGAGCACAAGTAAAATGCAAAACTCTCCAGTAAGTGCAGTGCTCTGTAGGTGGGAGTTGCCTCTGGATGAGTGGTGACCCCTGTGCTGAACACGTTTTCTGTTCTGATGCTCATCTAAGAGTTGAGAACAGGAGAGATGTTAGGGGCTGTAAGATCCAGACCAGTAGAGCAGTTTGTGTCTGAAATAGTAGTAAGGCTGCTTGTATTTTAGGTTCAGGTTTGGACTTTGATTCAGTATGACATGAGGTTTTGGAAAAACATTTTGTTCTGTTGTGCACTATAGAAATTTATATATTCAGGCAAAATGGACTTTTTTGTCGCTTAAGCTTGTAGTGGTTTTCAGGACTAGATGTGGAAGACAGCTTCTAGGAGCTAACTACTGAGTGGCCTGAAAGTTGAAATCTCTGTTCTTGTGCATTGTTTGATTCCTTACCCAGATCTGCTGATCACTTTTGTATCTTTCTCTTGAGTGCTCTTTCTCTTCTTTTTTCAAGAAAGGTTTTGATTAGAATTTTAAGAATGGAAAAAATTAACGTAGTAATGTAATCAGTTGTCTTTTTGAGGCTATCTGTGTTTAACTGATACTTGGAAATTCTTAGTGAGGCTTTAGAGGAACTTCACAGCCCTGTTTTCAGCAACACAGTTTCTTTGACTAGAAAATATTCTCCCTGAGTATCATAGATGACATTAGTTCAGGATTTGTGGTTATACCCGTGTTCTAACTGGTTCTTAAGGTATGGTCTAAGACTTTGGTCTTAGTCTTGTAACTTCTTGCCTGTAGGCTCAAGAAATACTGTGTTACGAAATCACACTTCAGTTATGCAAATATTTACCTTGTTTTGATACTGTAGCAGAAGGAACAAAAACTTTAGTCAAATATTATGTGAATCAATTTTGTGCCATGATAAACAAATCTCAATTATAGTAATACATATTTTTTACATTAGTGCTGTGTTTGACAGTTGGATACAGCAGTGATGTGCAGAAAATTAGGGAGCTTTCCCCTTTTTGTTGTTCAGTACAAATCTAGAAAAAGGCTAGTCTTGTTCGTAGTCCATTCTCAAGTTTTTCTTGTAAACTCACCATTTGTATCTCATTTTTGAGTTCTCATGAAGTTGGACGTGGTTTCTTGCAGACTTGCTTTTCTCTGCACTGTGAAGTTATAGCTCTTATGCCAAAATGTCTACTTTGCAATTTAATTTTGGCTGACTTGAAGAGGGTCAGTAATTGCAGTTACTGTTTCCAGGGAGTTGAGTTTTTCCAGCAGTCTTTCTATGAAGAATGTGACTGTGGATTAATTGAACATATGAGTCAAAAACTTTCTGCCAAAGGTAAACACAGGACTAGATGCTAGTGAGGTTTTCAAAACTGTTACCTAGGTTATTTGTAGTTGTACTGGTGATAAAGTTACTGGGGTACATCCTGTAAAACAGACGGCAATTTTGTGGAGGTCTTAAAGTTTTCATTTGTAAAACCAAGTTAATCAGCATTTTTAAAGCTTACTGCCTCCAGTCTTCCTGCCAAAAGTAGGGTAGTAATCTCTGAAGCATGGTACCCTGTCTGTCTTCAGTTACTCTGAATTCAGAGAGGATGGGCAGTAGGTAACAGCTGTTAGCCAAGGAGTGTGCTAGCACCATGGGTGACATAGCTAACAGAACTGCTGCCTTGCTGCCTTAGTGTCCTGGGGGTGCTGAGGAGGCAGCAAGCATGATGTATTGTAGTTGTTGAATAGTGTGTGATAATATCCATCTGATGTGTCTCTTATGAAGGATATTTTAGGATACTTCTGTGATTTCATTAATCACTAAGCTTTCCTAATGCTCAGTATGCACTTCTCTTTTATAAAAACAGTGTAGTACTGGTACAAGGAGTGATCTAGAGGGAAACAGTTCACAAATGCAGCTGTGTGTGGTGACACTGCTGCTGCTGGGCATGGGCAGGGGACACTGCTGCTGGGCGTTGTTTGTTGTGTGTTTTTTTTGGTGGTGTTTCGTCTGGTTGTGGTTTTTTAAACACAAAATGTAACTTTTGGGGGCAGTTTTCCTACAACTTCAACTTTGCAAAACTATCTTAGGTAGCTACCTGGGATAATTCAGAGCTAATCCCTAAACCACAGAAAGCCACAGTGGTGTGATTCATAGATTCATAGACATTAGGGGTTGGAAGGGACCTAGAAGATCATCTAGTCCAACCCCCCTGCCACAGCAGGTTCACCTAGCAGTAGATGATGGTAATAATGGGGGACGGGGGGAAGTCATGTCCCTCTTGTTGGGAAGAAGGTTTTAAGCACACCAAGTAGGCTGAATTTCTCTGCCCCTTTGAGATGGTTGGTTGAAGATAGATAGCCTTGCAGTTGATACAGTAAAGCTTTAAAGTTCTTTGTAAAGCTTTTCTCCTGCAGCAAAATCAACTTCAGTTATATGGACACCTGAAACTCTGCAGGAGCCCTCACTCCCTGAGTTCATTGCTGTCCTTCCCCTGAGCTGGCAGCAGAGCCCTCTGCAGCAGTGTGGATGTCACAGTCAGTACCCTGCTTCAGCAGCAGTTTGTTCCATGCTGGCTCAGTCTGGAGGGAGTGGCGGTCATTATTTTGCTGAAAGGTGTTCCAATTTGGCTGCTTGTCAGAGCTCTTATGAAGGTAAATATTTTTTCTTCAAATAATGATGATTTTAACTTACCTATGGGTGAGTCCTGGATGCCTATGCCACTGATGCCAGTGTCACCAGAAATCTGCAGTCCTACATACAATCCAACACTCAACAGTGTTCTCTGTTTGACAGGCTCATTAAGCAGTAATCACTGGTATGTTTGCTCAGTTTTATGTGGTGCTGCAAACTTTCTGCATGAAATGCAGTCTCTTAAACCTTTTGTACAACTGATTTTTTTTTCCTAGTCTGTTTCTTTTCTGCATCTTCTTGGAGTTCCTGCAGCCTGTAACTCATCTTTCCCTGTCTCCAGCAGGAGCCCATTGATGCTCAGCAGCTCTCCAGTACTGAATGGCTGCTGTGTGGGGATCAGAGCAGTGTCACAGGTTAATAACTTGCCTTTTTCAGATAAGTCATTTTCCTATTGATTAATAGGAAATCACGTTAGCTAACCACTGAATTCTTGTTCTCTGACTGGGTCTTGGTGCATCTATCCTTTATGAAAATTGGAGTCAGCTTTGGGGTTAGACAGGTGACATCATAGAATTTGGTGTTGAAAAGACCTTTAAGATTGCAGAATTTAGGAGCTAACCAAACACATACATTTTTCTTCTCATCCAGGAGGGGCTCGCTTGTTTAATGTACACAGGTGCTGCTTTACCGGAATAAGCGTTTAATTCAGACAGTTTTGATGTAACTGATGGCATTATGTAAGGCCAGAAGCAGAGATGTAGCCACGTCTTGAAGTATCGCTTCCTTTGGATCTTACTGTGTGATGGGATCCAGCTCTGAAGGGTCCATAAAAATCTAGTTAACATCTCAGTTGTAATGGACTGAGTCAATAGGTGCTCTTAGGAGGGAAGACAGACCTGATTTTCTTATTGTTGATTATTTATTCAGTCTCTCAGATGCAAATCCTGTGCATCTAGTCATTTACATCTTTGACAACTTTTCTTTCTGCTTGGAGCTTTTATAGTACATCTTGACACCATGTTTTGAATTGTGGGCGTTACTGTTTTTAGATTTATTTTTTTTTTCACAAATGCCATAGTTCTGCATTAATACCCATTGTTTGAAATGCCTTTCATACAGAGGCTATGTAAAAGTATTTTATTTTCCTTTTAACACTTCTAAATGACCGGTTATTTAGGTTGTGGAAATATTCATGCTACTGTACGTTGTTGAAATTCTTGACTAGCAAGCCACAAGTGAAATGCCTAAACCATGCAGCTTGGCATAGCCATAGAGGAAGCCTCTTCTGAGCACTTCGCTTTAAAGAAATTCAGTTCTGACTTCTCAATAGTTATGCTTAAATCTGTCTTGCACAAAATAGTATACTGATATAATGTATTTCACATACATTAATCTGTGCGCATATATGTTAAACAGTTGTTGGTTCAATAATATAAAACTCTGAAGTTAACAAACCAATAATTTCCCCCCCCTTACAGGAAATATTCCCTGACTTTTAATATTCTGAACCTGCAATGCTAATGCTTTACATGTTTTGGGTTTTTATAACTTGAGTTTTAATATTGTAGAGGAACAAAAATAGGCAGAATGAAAAAAGCTTAAATTAACTAAAATAATGCTTCCTAGGAGAGGGCAAAAATATGTTCAAATGTCTTTTCACTTCTGTAAGCCTCACTTGGAGCTTTTCCTGCAGCCAACTTTTAGCTAGTTTCCGGAATGTTGGTGTTTTTTCCCTTTTATCATTTCTTTGAAGATGCACTTCAATTTGCTGAGTATCATAAGCTGTCCTTGCACATGCTGTATATGTCCAAAATGCAGAATATTCAGGACAGTCTTAATTTTTATTTTTCTGGTGTATTAGCCTGTAATTTCAAAGTTATAATAGTGCCTTTAAGCTAATTTTTGGTGGCATTTGATACCCAAAATTTCAGTTCCACTGCAGTGTAATAATGGTTTTGATTCTGTGGCTGGGTGGGCCCTGGGGGCAGAGCTCAGAGGTGCAGAGCCACGAAGCAAGTGCTGCTTTCAGCTGGACACCTGCAGGAGATGTCCCGTAGCTCCAGCTGTGGATCCAGCTGAGAACGTGCAGCAGGCTGGCCCTGCTGGCAGCTCTCCAGCTGGGTTTATATTCTACCTCCCCTGGCCAGCCTGGGGACCAGGTGCTTGCTGCATTAGTCCTGTGGGGAGAGCCCAGAGCTGTGCCCAGGGCTGACTGCTGGCAGCAGCTGCGGGGTGTGGGGTAGGCTCAGGCACACTTTAACTCCCTGCTTGCCACGTGCTTTGCAGGGTGAATCCCTGTGTCTCATTCTGCAGTTACACATGGGCCTGCTTTAACAAAACATGTTTTATACAGAAGCTGATCTAAGATTGCCAGTGGTGCTGTGGTGATAGATTGTCAAATTTCTGGCATAAAAGAATGTAGTTTGGGAGCTAAGTCTTTAAGAAGGTCACTATGAATTTGTGGATGCTATCAGAACTACATGGATGGCAGAGCATAGCTGTAGCAGGATGACTGGTCCAGCAGCTTTCTCCACAGGTACCCTGAAGTTGTGTCTCATTTTGGTGTTGCAGTGGCAAAGAGAGTTTGACCAATCACAGGTCATCTATTAATATAGTTGAGCTATAAATGACAATTAAATATTTTGTATTTTTAAACATTTCACATCTATGTTGCTGCAAAGAGAAGCTCATTTTCAGGTGTGGGATTTTCTTGATTAAAAAAAAATATTATTTCAGGGTTGGTTTTGTTTTCCACGTATGTGTATGACATTGCTGTTATTGAGTGCTTTGCTCTAGTAATGTTAGCAGTAAACAAAAAGGCAGGTGCTATCCATAAAACCTCAGTGGGTTTTTAATTTTCATTGGAAATAGCAAATCAATGAACTGAGCAACTCATAATGCAAGAGATTTATTTTTTTTTAAGCTTGTTTAGTGATATTTAGTCTTAAGGTTAACACTCACTACTTAATGTAATCCTTAAGAAATAACAGCTTAGACTGTCACTCAGTTGTGGTTCTATAATCTTTTGAATCTTGGGGTCCATTTTACTAAAATTTGAAAGGCAGGCAGCTTTTTTTAATATTGTGCAAGTTGCAGAAATAACAGCCCTGTTTTTTTCTGATGTAATCACCATTGTAGATGCAGAGCTTAGTTTTTATCAGTTGTAAGATGAGGCAGTAGCTAGTTTGTATTGCAGAATATGCTCTTCTGCTTAGTCACATGGAAAGGAAACATGGGGAAGCAGATGTGTGAATGAGAAGAGCTCTGTAGAGGGGATGCTTGTGAGCTGAAGAGGTCAGGGGTGTGTGATGATGTGGGGCAGGCATTAGGCAGACAGGTTTTGGAAAAGAGAGAGTATCAAGGAGAGGAAACAAGGCTGTTAAGTCAGTATAAATTGACCCAAGAACAGGGGAACTGTCTGCTTACACAGCAGCCAGTTTGCAATTGAATTAAATGCTCTGTTTATAAAACATCTTAAATTGGATGTTTCTACTGAGCTAGTCAAGCATGAAAAGATGGGTCAACCATCTCTCACAACTTTGACTTTAATTTGCTTTCAGAGAGGTATAGGTATGCTTTTTTTTTAAGGTATGATTTTCCCTCAGAACTCCCAACAATTACATATGCATAACCATTAGATCACTCTATATCCAATTGAGACCTTAAAAAATATTTTTAGCATTTGGTAGGGAAAGATATGCTTTGTTAATGTTCTTAAAAGTAGAAACACATTTGCACGGTGAGGGGAGAGCCACATAACTTCTTTTTGTCAGAGTACTGAAGGCTTCTGTAGAGGTCATCAAGAGGGCTGCCATACTTAACTTGAACACTGAATGGAACTGTTTGTTCTGCCCACGTGAATTCAGAAGCTGCCAATATACTTTTTGAGAAGAGTTAAATACAGCAGTAGAGAAAACAATATTTCAACGAGTAATCCAGAGTTCTTTTCTGTGGCAAGTGCCTTGCTTTGCTGATTTATTGTAGAAGTATTTATTATAATCATTATTTCTGTATTGATACCTGAAGCTTATACTTGCTTTGTTTAGTTCTGTGATCCTTATATAATTAGAAATACTATATTTTTTTTCATGATGACTGCATTGCCCACTAGACCTGTAAGTACAGGGGAAAGATTATTTAAGAAGTAACTTCTTATTTCTGGTTCAGTGTTTCTCACATTCTGTTCTTCCATTTGTTTTTCTGTTTCAGGGATTTAAAATTTTTATGAACAGAAATGGATGCAAATGTATGGTACTTTCTAATGTAATGTGAACAGATGTAGTCCTGACATTGTCCTTTTATGAACACCAAAGCCTAGTAATGGACTATAGGGATGTATCCAACTGCTTAAAGTATATTAGAATGGTATTTTTAACTGATTATAAGGTGCAGCTGCTTGTAGGGAGGCTAGCAGAACATCAGCTAGCCAGACTAAGACTGCTCTTTGCTCATTGTGAGCCTGCAGCGAGGAGGAGGAGGTTACTTTTAACTCTCAGGTGGTAGCAATGGCAAAATATAATAATTTTCTTTTTTTCACTTTACAGGCTGCCAGCTTAAGACCTTGAAACTTCTAGCTCTCCCTGTGTTCCAGCAGGACACATTGAGCCAGCTCAGCATTTTATTGTTGAAGTAAATGTTTTCAGTGGCTGAACTTTCAACATGAATGTTCAAAGCGACAGCTTAGAGCACTGATCTTTGCAACCAGAGCCCCATGGCTGATTAATATATAGACCTCAAATTGAGCTTTCCCTTCAGAGTAGCCATGCAAGGCCTTGGTGCTGCTAACCCACTGCTGCTGTTGTGGACAAAGGCAGTTCTGCCCTGGCTGCTGCTCCCTCCTTCAGCTGCTCCTCTCGTCTTAACATGAGTGTTCAGACAGAAATCATAAACCAGATGGGGTAAATGATTGCAACTTCTTCTGACAACTCATTTTTGTCTTAGTTCTTTGATCTTGTTGACTGAGCAGCCTTGCTGTGCACAGGCCAGTCCCTGCAGCAGCAGAGGTGGCCAGGATGAAGCTGCTGTTTCTCTCAGTTGCTGTGCTAACTTAGGCCAGCTTTGTGTGTTGGAATTCCATCTCGGTCTCCCAGCTTGGTACCCCTCAGTAAAGAACCTCTTCTTGGCAGGTGTCAGTTTTGATTTTTGGGTCTGGACTTTTAGATGCTTTTCCCTAAGCAACTGCTCTTCCAGAGCCTGCTAGAAAAATAGCAAAACCAAAACCAAGCCAGAACAGTCGTACTTTACCCTAATAAGGCTTTCGTGAACACTTTGCATGGTCTAGTTAAAAAAAAACAGCCACCATCTCTTCCAGCCTTCCAGATGAGTTCCTCAGGCAGTCTGCAGCGAGCACGTGTGTGTGTGTGTGTGTGTGTGTGTGTGTGTGTGTGTGTGTGTGTAAAAATGCTTGGTTCCACTGTAGCCAACATACTCAGTTGTTGGGTTTTTTTTCCACGAAAAGTGCTGTCTGGTATTACAGTAGTAATTCATTATTTCTAGAATATGTACTGGAAGGGAGGGAACTGCTTTGTAATCCTTAGTATTGCCCTTCCTTCCTCAAGTGGGCTGCTTTAAAAGGTAGGTGTCTGGCAGCCTTGCTCACCGTGAGTGAACAAGGCTGAGGAGTGCTGCTGTGAGCAGCTGTGCTAGTGCATCCCTGTAGCAGCTTGGCAGTGTGCAAGCAGGACACGAACCTCTTCAGAAAGCAGATCTCCATGGAAGAAAATGTCTTTAATCGTGGAGTCTCTCCTCACTGTGAAGAGAATAAAGCTCAAGTGAGGAACAGTCCAAATAGAAATGTGATCTCCCTGTTAATTCTGCCTCCACAGTCCAAGGTGATGTGCACCAGTGTCACGGAGTGTGCGTGTGCTGGCATGGAGCTAGATGTGTGCCAGGACAGAGAGGCTGTGATTTCTCTCCCTCTTCTCTCCTCCCTCCCCTTTCAGGTTATTGTTGTTTTGACTTGTGAGTTTGTCTGCTTTCGTTTTCCTTCAGTGTTTTATCTTTCAATGTTTTGAAACTGTCATCACATGTGAATACCAAAACAAACTTGTGGGTTTTTGCTTTTGAAATAAGCATCCTATACCTGTGTTGTAAAGTGTCCCACATTATGCAGTGTGTGAGTTTTGTGAAGACAGGACAGTTTGGGGAGTTAATGTTCTGAATGTAATTTTTAAATGGAGTAACACTGAGAGTGAGGCAAGTGTATTATCTTTAGGAGAGCACAACTTTGCCTTTGAATGTTCCTCCTAGGAAGTCAAGGGTGGAAAGCTCCAGCTAGATCTTGTGACACATCTGATTTTTCACTGTAATCTATTAATATGTGGCATTAATATGTTTAAATCATATTACCTAAATGATTTTCCTAGTTCTCTTTGTAATTTCACCGTATGTACACTCGGAATACTTGAAGACTATACTCTTGCAAACTTCATGGCTTTGAATGTCTCTACATTTACTGCAAATGGGAGGATACTGTTAAGATACTATTGCTCATTGATTCTGTAATCCCTGTAGAGTGCTTACTACCTGTATTTAAAAAAAAAAACAAACAACAAAAAAACCAACAAAAAACAAACAAAAACAACAACAACAAAAAAAAAACAAAACAAAACAAAAAAAACCAACAAAAAAACAAACCAAAACATGCCGGATTCTGTACTTGTAACTCTGTCTCTCTCTAGGAAGGTTATTTTTATGGAATTGTTCAGTAGCAGTAGTGTATGGCCCAACTTTAGAAGTCTTTCAGCAATTTTTTAGTGCTTCCAGATGTGAATGGGAATTAACATTTAGTATTTTTTTGATGTTTAGGAGTATTAACTTCTAGTATTCACCTAGCGATTGATCAACACCACAGATTTGTATTCCAGTAAATACGCATCATATTTGAATATTTTCCTTCCTGTTCTGCATGTGAAACATTTACATAAGTTGTCAAGGTTTTCTGTTAACTCACTGCTGTCCTGGGCTTGGTTCCAGTGTAGAGAAGCAAATTTCTCTGTCCTGTTAGTGTTTTGATAGTAGATTTCTGACTGTGGTGTGACTCTATTAAGTCCTCAACTTCTTTCTCTTGGATTTCTGAAAAACATTGATGATTATTTTAGGGAAGTGCTGACCTACTCTTTCAATAAAGAATTTGTCTTGTATTCCACTTTCCCATTTTTAGAATCATGGTTCATATTCCTCTTACTTCACAATGATATAACATCCTTGTGGCAAGTACAGCAGTTGCTTACCTGGAAAAGTAATATTAGAAAAGTGTGTATTTTTAGCTGCCTTTTGATGTGATGTAGCAGCTGGAAACAAGGAGGAAAGGCAGTCTGAGGTGATCTGACAGCACTGCCAGTCAAAGCTTGGGAACCACTGCTTTGGAGCTGAGATCAAACTGTGGGGATGCCATTTGTATTGTGCCTGGCACCCTCAGTGATCCATATGCTGTGGCTTCCCTCTTGGTTCTCAAAAGCCTCATTTGAGGGTCCTCCCCTGGATTCCATTTCACAAATGCTGTTAATGGCTGAAAGTTCTGTAAAGCTTTTAATTTATGTTAATGTGCATAAAGTAATTAGCAGGGAGTTCCATGCACACATGTTCAATAAAATTAATAAAATATCCCTTTGGTACCAGTGACTAATTTGGAATATCTAAGTTAGAATATATTCTACAACTAACAGAAATACCATTTTCTCTTTATAGTAATCATGTCCACAACTCAGAGAATGAATATACCAAGTTCATGTTGAGGTATAATCTCAAGACAAGACACAGTGACTCGTATGCTTTTCTGGGTAAGAAGGGTATCTATATTCTCTTGAGTATGACAAAGATAGTTAACCTTTTTAAATCTAACTTTTGAAAAGTACAGTCTGTCAGGCCATTGGGGGGGGCTTATGGGTATGGGGATTTGTTGTTTGTTTTTCCTCTGTTCATGAAGGTTTCTGGGAAGGTGTAGAGAACCTTCCACTCGTCTAACAATCTGATGTTCTAGACTAATAGTGCAAAGGTGGAGCAATAATGAACAATTCTAAAGTGACACCAACCAGTGTGTGACTATTGAGGCAGAAAAGCAATTGCCATTCATTGTCACAAAAGTGTATTGTTTCTAGCCTAGTTTCCCATGGGCACAGAGGTTGTATGCTCTCTTCTTTTTCTCTTCCCCCCCCAAAATTGAACCCCTCTGACTAGAAAGAGAAAGAAATGTATGACTAGAAAGAGAAAGAAATACATGAATTGAGAAAAACTGGGCAGAAGTGAGCCTTGTATGTGCTGTGAGAGGCTGGCAGCCAGTGAGCATCTGGTGCCTCCTGGTCAGTGGTATTCTGAGACACCACGAGGGCTGTGATTATTGCAATGGCATGATACAGGGATGCATGGTTCCTAGAAGTACATGCAGGACCTGACTTTATTAGTTATGCTAGTCTTAGAACTTCCTCAAGCTGATCCAGAGAACTCCAGGAAAAAAACCCCACACAGTCTAGGATTTTTAATTTATTTATTTTTAAAAAAGAAGCCATTCCTTGCTTATTTGCCTCCTTCCTTTCACGTCTCCTCACACGCAGAGCTGTGTGGCATCTGCAGGGTATCACACCTCTTTGCCAGCATCTCCCTCCTTGGCTGTTTGGCTGTTCACGTTGTCATTAGCACTGTGTTCTGGAGTATTACTTGTTTATCACCCACATTATTTCATGGGACCCAGCATGTTCACTTGGTGCTTCAGAGTCCTTTCTAGTTGTGAATAGGAAAGAAGGCAGCATCAGAGGAATGTGGCTTCCAAATAATATATTTCCAAAGCACAGAGCTCTTTCCATGAAGAACTAAATGAGATGACATGTTTTAGTCCTTTAAGTTTAGCACTTCTGTCAGAACATAATTAGATCTAATTTATCTTGGCACTTGCTGGGTTTTTGTAGTACAGAATTAGCCTGTTTCTCTCTGTCCTAGGGCTGTCCTGTGTTTTTGGCTGTCTTGTGCCAATTATCAAACCTGCTTTCTCAAGTAGGTGCAGAATACACATTGCTAATGTTTTTATCTATTTGCTGTATCTTTGTGATGTGCTGTCATTGTGTTTCTGCTGTGGAGCTGCTTTAAGTATTCTTACTAAAGATAGAAAAGCTCCTTGGGCTTTTTTCTTTCTTTTGTATCTTAAGTAATAAAGCCAGACAGTTTTGGTGGTTTGTTTTTTTTGGGTTTTTTTTAGATGTTTCATATGTATGGCTTTAATATATCAAGAGATTTTACAATTCTAAAATTCTGCTGCTACTTTGCTGCCTTTCATGTCTGTTGTTGATTGCCTCATCTGAAGAGTGTTGGGTTTCCCCCCCCCCCAAAAAATGTATTTTTGTGCTATTTTTTTTTTTTTTAAATATTGTTAGTTATAACAATTCATCTGACCTATGGCTGGAGCTCTTGCTTTTGGGTGGTGTAGCTGTACATTTTTAGTGCACTTTTTGGATTTCACCAACGTAGTTTAGAGTGACTTGAATAGTTTGTTTTTCAGTGTTTCTTTTACTGCTGTTAAGTTTATCAGGGAGTTATATGTGCCATGTGGCTTACAAATTCTTCCTAAAATGAAGAATTTTAGACTTCATATTTCTTGTCCATCAACTACAGCTATGCAGACCTACCTATGTGCCTGCAGAAGAGGACATGTTTGAAAAGAAAATATTTGTAATTTCCCAAACATTTTCTTTGTCGTAATTCCTGACACTTGCACATCATCATAGATTTGAAAAAGTGCCTGAGTGCTTGTAATGTGTTCAATTAACAATTGTCTCGTGTCTGTAACTTAATTGTTAACTGCATATGTATCCTCATTTTTTTTAAACTAATTTTTTTGCTATTTCTTCTCATCTTTGATTTAGATAACATAATCCATGGATAAAGTGGGAAAGATGTGGAACAATTTCAAATACAGGTGCCAGACTCTCTTCAGTCATGAGGGTGGAAGCCAAAATGAAAATGTGGTTGGGAACTCCAGTGGTTGCTCATCTGCTAAAGAGAAAGCTATCCAGATAACTGATTTGGCTCAACAACAGCCCAGCAGCCCTTTGAGAGAAAACATTGCTTTGCAGTTAGGTTTAAGTCCATCAAAGAACTCAACGAGGCGGAATCAAAACTGTGTCACAGAAATTCCTCAGATTGTTGAAATCAGCATTGAGAAAGAGAATGACTCGTGTGTCGCCACAGGAGCTAGACTCGCTCGAAGGGACTCATACTCTCGGCATGCCCCTTGGGGTGGGAAGAAGAAGCATTCCTGCTCTACCAAAACCCAGAGCTCCTTGGATACCGAGAAGAGGTTTGGTAGAACACGCAGTGGCTTGCAGAGGAGGGAGAGAAGGTATGGGGTGAGCTCTGTCCATGACATGGATGCAGTCTCAAACAGGACAGTAGGGAGCCGTTCTCTGCGCCAGCGTCTGCAGGATACTGTTGGGCTGTGTTTTCCCATGAGAACTTACAGCAAACAGTCCAAACCCCTGTTCTCTAACAAAAGAAAGATCCATCTCTCTGAACTAATGCTTGAGAAATGCCCTTTCCCTGCAGGCTCAGATCTGGCTCAAAAGTGGCACCTGATTAAACAGCACACGGCGCCCGTGAGTCCTCATTCGACTTTTTTTGACACGTTTGATCCTTCCTTGGTTTCCACAGAAGATGAAGAGGACAGGCTCAGAGAGAGACGTAGACTTAGTATCGAAGAAGGGGTCGACCCCCCTCCCAACGCCCAAATACACACTTTTGAAGCTACAGCACAGGTTAATCCTTTGTATAAACTGGGACCAAAGTTAGCACCCGGTATGACCGAGCTCACCGGGGACAAAAACATAACACCTCCAGGGAACTGTGACTCCGAAGAGGACACGACGACGCTCTGTCTCCAGTCGCGCAGGCAGAAGCAGCGTCAGATGTCTGGGGAGAGCCACGGCCATATCAGCAGGCAGGGGGCTTGGAAAGTGCACACTCAGATCGATTACATCCATTGCCTTGTGCCGGACTTGCTTCAGATCACAGGCAACCCCTGTTACTGGGGTGTGATGGACCGCTACGAAGCAGAAGCACTCCTGGAGGGTAAGCCCGAAGGCACGTTTTTGCTCAGGGACTCTGCACAAGAGGACTATCTCTTCTCCGTCAGCTTCCGGCGCTACAACCGCTCGCTGCACGCGCGCATCGAGCAGTGGAACCACAACTTCAGCTTCGACGCCCACGACCCCTGCGTGTTCCACTCCTCCACCGTTACGGGGCTCCTGGAGCACTACAAAGACCCTAGCTCTTGCATGTTCTTCGAACCACTGCTGACTGTGTCTCTGAACAGGACTTTCCCCTTCAGCTTGCAGTATATCTGCCGGGCAGTGATCTGCAGGTGCACTACGTACGATGGGATCGATGACCTGCCTCTACCCTCCATGTTGCAAGACTTTCTAAAGGAGTATCACTATAAACAGAAAGTCAGGGTGCGGTGGCTGGAGCGGGAGCCTATAAAAGCAAAGTAAATGGAAATCAGAATAAGCTTCTAGAATATGTTTTTTCCCCCCACTCCCCCCTGTGTTACAGTTCAACTGCAGCGAGCGCGCCGACGACGTCTAGCTTCTCTGCAACGTCCTAGTTAAGCCGAGTGTTAGTATCCTGTCAGATGCTGCCTGCTGTTAATCAAACTGAGTTGTGATGCCTCTCGGAAACAATAAGCAGAGACAATTCTGCACATTTTTCATTAAGGCCTAATGAGAATATTTTTGCTAATTTCTAAATATTTTGTTTCTCTTTTATAGCTGTAGTAATTGGATGAAGAAACTATGAGGCATTTTCCACGGGGCATTCATGTAATGCTATTAAAGAAAGGCTTTATTAGATGAGCATTTTGGCTAATATTTGAAAGTATTTTTTAAAAATTCTTCTTCAAAACTTTCCACTACTCAAAGTGCTAAGTTAAGTTTCCAAATACTATTATAATAAGAGTTTTTCTTTTAATGAAGAGCAGTTCGTTAGAAGCAGTCCATTAAGAGTTAATGGTGCTTTGATACTAACAGATGAATCATGCTTTTCTCAGTGTATAAGGTTTCCTAGTCATTAAGACTTGAATATGCCTGCTCAGTACTGTAATTCTATTTTAAACACTTGAGAGATTTAAGTGGCATTGTTAGCAAAAGTAATACCGTCTTCTCTTGGACAGTTAAATACCTTCCAGTGTGAATTACTGATTTAGTGGCAGGATGCAGGATTCAATTATTGCCATAAAACAAAAGGTTACATTTTTTTCCTAAAATGTAATTTGGTGGCCTGACTTAGTAACTTACAATGGAAGTTAGTGGTGAAGAGAAAAAAATGTATCTAAAGTCTTCTGATATTTTTATGGAGAAAGTTAGAAGTGGTTGAATTATTATAATCAGAATACAAATCTGACATATCTGAAGGAGATGTCAGGTTTCAAAGGTACTATTAACACTTTATTTGTAAATATCTTTCCATTTGTGCTTATAAAAAATTAAGTTTTAAAGTAATATGCACTGATGATAGTTTCAGCAGATTACCTGGAAACAAGGTTCTAAGATATGTTTGCTTATTTAATTGGAGACGGAACTTAAAGTTCTGTCTTAGACATTTTTGCACTAAGGTTTTTGTTGGAATGCCCTGACCCCTTTTCAGTGTTTTGTACCAATAATGAGTGCTCCCTAGTTTCTTTACCAGCTGCTACAGTGTGTTATTACTTCTCTATGGCAGTGACCTGTGCGAGGTAGGGAACATTTTGGCTGCAAGTACAATAAACGTTATTCTTGTATGCTACACTAACCCTTCTATTGATGTATTTTTCTGCTTGCTGTGCCTTGTTCTGGCTTTTTGTGCTAATAAAGTACAGTATGTTCAGTGTTATACTTGTATATCTGCTCTGTTTTTATATATTCACATAACTTGTAGCAGCTAACTGAATTTTTAATAGGCTTTTCTTAGTACTTAGTAAAGGTCATGCACAAATCCTGTGCAGTTGAATATTGGTCAGCACACCATATTCCTGCTTTTTTTTACATGCTTATCAGAAACTTAACAGTGGACACCATTGAATAAAGTTTCTGTAGTCACTGCAAAGTAACAGAGTTGGCTGCAGGCATAGAGCCTCTCATGGTTTTTATAACACAAAGGGTAAATGTTGAGCAACAAGTACTCTAAAGCAAACCCTGTAATGGTTGCTGAAGGTGTTTCAGCTTGTTACATAGCTAACTGCTAAACCTAATGTTTTCATGTTCCCCACTGAGTAGGGAATGGTTATTCCTGTAAATTGACAGTACAGCAGTGGCATTTGTTCACTTTTAGACTATTTTAGTAAATAGATACACATGCAAACTGGCCAAATGTCCTGTTTTTACCAAAGAATACTGTCAATTTATGTTGGTGTATTTTTTTACTAGAAAAATTAAGAGTGGAGAGGTGCAATTTCTCTTCTATCAAATATTTATCCCAAGCTATGATAAACCAAAGTATTTGACAACTTCATCTGAACTTAAGTAATATATATGTTTATGTCAGTAGAGCCTAAAACTTTTCCATCAATGGTGTCATCATTTTTCTTGAACTCACAATGCACCTGAAGGGGAATAATTTAAGTAGTTTTGTAATGACTGGAACAACACTACATAGAAGTTCATACTGCAAGGGGTTAATCTGAAGCACCCAGAAAGCACTTTAAAACATGTCTATGTATGGTCTTGGAAAACTTGTGATCCTGTACACATTCTTTGTAGTAGCTTATCTTCTTTCATGTGTTAAAAGACTTCAACTGTTAAAATTGAACTTTGTTTAGAATATGTAAATACTGTTTATGTAAGTAGGTGTACAAATGTGCTAATGGTCACTTAAAGTTTTGAATTGTGTGTGTCATTGGATATGCAATTCCTGTTTTAAAATCTGCTCTAAGCATAAAAAGAGGAAAAAAAAAAAAAGTCACCAGCATGAAATTGCACCTAAGTGTACCTTCACTGTGTTGTTCTCACTGTTCCCTCAGCTGGGTCTGAATTCCAGATGAGTCTACTTTAAATCTTGCTTTCAATATTGGTATCACTCAGTCAACCTGCAAGCAGGCTTTCTCCCTCTCTAGGGACCTGGTTTTTGTTTACACCTGTTGCAGTGGCTTTTCACAGACCAGCTGAGAGACTCCAGCTGTGACATTATCCGTGTGGTCAGGAATACACATTCACTTAATTTTTTATCATGTGTCTTTGGGACAAAATAAAATAAAAGCCCCAAGCCCTTATCTCAGTTTGCTCTTGCATTTCTGTAAATAACCTGTACAGAGAGGACTTACCACTCCCTTAAAATACACAAAAAAAATAATGATCTATTTCTCTACAACTTTTTTAAAGCTTTGCTTCACAGAAATATACAGAATAACTTGTTAGTGTGGTTATGCTAAAAAAAAAAAACAACCCAACTTTTGAAATTATAGTAGACTTGACCATTGACTACTCCAGTTGCAGTGTATTAATATATTTTCAGTTCTAAAGGCACTAAAATGTTAGTATGTTGAGAATGCAAGTAGTAGATTCCTTATTTCTGTTTGAGGAGTTCTCTGACTTTCTGATTTTTAGAAAGCACTGTATGTGTCTTTGAAAGCTGTGCAGAAACCACTGACTGATTATTCCTTTAAAAACAGGATTCCATGTAATAAGCTATGCTTCAGTGATTCCAGTCTGATTTGATTACATGGCAGATCAGAGTTTGAGCCTCAACCTTAGGAAGAGTTCTCTTGAGGCGAATCTCATGTCTGCAGAAAGGGCTATAGGAAGGGCTTCCTCAGTAGGATTAACTTGCAAAAAATCTTAAAGATCTTTGACCATATTTGAAAAAAAACAGGGTAGTGGTGCTATATTTGGGAATTAAGATCTTTGAATACTTGGCACAACTTGGTGGGTCTGCGTATAAATACACACGTCATTGTTGGCAACAGATCCACTTTACCAAGATATGAAAGTTAAAATAATTGTCATTTCCATATAACACTAACATTGGAAAATTATGTAAATAAAACAGTCATCAATGCCTTTATCTATAGTGCATGGAGATTTTTTTACTCTAATTGGATAATTGTTTGTAGAATAGAATTACAATTACAAAAACGAGGGCATTAAATCCAGATCTTTTTAGAAGTCTCCATTTGTCTTAGTGGATTTGGAGAAAAGTAACTCTGTTTTGACTATATGTACGAGGGTCTATGGGTTGGAATTTTTTATCAGTTTTCAGAAGACATCCAAATTTAAAATACAGTTAAGGACATGTAGACACTTTTCCAGATAATTTACTTGTCATGAAACTTCTCTTAAGAAAATCAGTTACAAAGCTGTGTTTTGAATATACATACTGTGCAGTTTGTGTGCATTTGAAGACTTGTTGCTTACAAAATGATAGTCTTTAAATCCGAAGCATAGTCTTTGAAAGACCCACATATCTGTAATGATTAATAAGATTAATTTATGCCTGTGCTAGATGTCATCCTGACAGTCACTCACATCCTTGAAGTCCATGTTGAAATTTGAGGTTCTGCACTACTTAAGCAAAGGTTTTGAATTTGTGATGCAAAGTTAGTTTGCTTTAGTATTGATGTGCAAGTCCAAATATTTGAGGATGCTCTAAAGCATGTCTCTGCAAAAAGTTGCATGTAAGGATGAAGCTGTTAAGTCAAAAGTTGCTGAGTACCAGAGACATGAATTTGCAGGAAGCCTAGTGATTTTTTTTATTTTTTTTTTTTAATTATCTTAAAACATAGGATTTAGTGGGAAAATATGAACTGAATCTTCTGGATTTTTGTGTTAAAATAACAGTACTTGTCTCATTTTAAAACCATTCACATTTAAAATTATGGAAGCAGTTGTATGTGCCACGTTAGTCAGTAGGAGTCTAGGTAGCCCATGTATATATTAGCAAGATGCCTCCAAGCATGTGTACGTTCATGGTCTTTTTTAAAGCTACCTGAAGTACACCAATATGCTGAGCACTAATATATTGGAGTTCTGAAAGTTCTCTCTAACTTTGTGTATGGCATGCGTTGCAAATAAAGACTTTTTAAAATTTGTACCTTCAGCTGTATTTCTATCTCACAGCCAGTTGAGTGGTGTGTGTTTTCTTGCTGTTGCCACACTTGCCTAAGCTGTTGTTTCCTGACCGTGAGAAAATTAGATTGAATTTTTTTTTTTTTTTTTTTTTGGTTCAAAATTGCTTTCTAAAACAAAAAAAAATCATCTCACAATACACAAATCATTTAGCTTGGGCATGGGTTGTGTCTACCAAATATGGCTGACTTTATGTCTGAATTTTCTGCCGCCTTTTTTTTTCATTTAATTGAAAGTGCTACCAATGAGAGCTTTGAAAATGACTTAATGTTTTCACCACAAGATATATTCTCTAAATGTTTTGCATTGAGGTAAGGATCTCTAGAAGATGCTTAAGAAGTTTTCCTCCTGTCATGGTCTTAAATCAAGAATCTTTTAAAGAAAAAGAAGTAATCAAAATCCCACCTCTTTATGATTTTTAGCCTTACAATAATTTAAAGACTGAAAATAAATCTGATAATTTTACTAAATTTGCTTGCATGTTTACATACATATTTAAGAGTAGTTGTTCCAAGAAGCAAATTTTAAATCTGTTGTTTCAATGAAGCATTGCCATTTCTTATTTTTATAAAATATTCCATTTATAAAAGTTGTGTATTGATAGGATGTTAACATGATACCATCTTTCAATCTAT
This sequence comes from Corythornis vintsioides, assembly GCA_025447755.1. Lineage (NCBI taxonomy): Eukaryota > Metazoa > Chordata > Aves > Coraciiformes > Alcedinidae > Corythornis > Corythornis vintsioides. Next base: position 27,304 of record JAOEGS010003995.1, read on the forward strand.
TGTTATCAAGGTAACCATTGTGTATGCTTTTCAAGCTGAATAAATGTTCTCTTTGTAAATTTGTATTAAAGCTACAGCTCTTATTAGCTAAGTTTCTTAGGGCCAACACACTATTTATGACCTTAAGCTCCTGGTGCTTGACCCCCCTTTTTTTTTTTAGTAGAAAGAAAAAAAGCCCTACATAATTGTGTATTTGTGATATAGCTAATGTTGCACATTTCCTTGTTAAGCACACAGCTTTACTGAGAAGCAGAAATATGTCTGAACTTGCTGTTCTGGAGGAAAGCAACCTCTGATTTCTCAGAATGAGTTGTAACTTGGTGAGAAAGAGAAAGGTGAAATAGGTTTTGTTCCCCTCTGAGCAGCTGTTAAATGGCCATGGTTGTGCTTCCTGTGCAATAAGGTATATTAACTTTTGAGAGCCCTGAGAATTCTAATAGATTTTGGAAGATGCAGAAGTACTTGGCTGCTTTGTCGCTTTTGCTTTCTCACTTGTAGTTTTGCAAAAGCATGAAGAGATATATTTATTAAAATGGAATCTATATAGTCACCAGCTGTGTAAGCACTACTTTTAACATCTTTATGGAGATGGCAAATTCCTGCACAGTTATATTTCAGCTGTTCTGGGATTATGAATAACGACACTGTGGGCACAAACTAATTGAGATTGCACTATAAACTCTCTTACCAGAAGCCTTCTTTCTGACAAATGCACAGCTCCCTACGGAGCTGCTGTAGCTTTGGGGATGCCCCTTGGTAGGTGCCCAGCAAGTGGCTCCCAAGCTCCAGACATTCCAGCCAAGGGGCCCTGCCAGAGCCCGCGGGCACTTGAGGAGCTGGCTGGCACCGCTGCTCTCTGGCTCCCCAGCTTACATGGCTTTAAACCTGCTGCAGATTAAATGTTTCTCCACCCTGCCCGCGTTCTTTGTTACCTGTTTGCCAAACTGTCTTGCATCTTCATAGAGTAAGAAAATAATGTGTTTTCTGGCTACTCCACCAGTGTATTAAAGTAATAGATGGCTCTGTCTTAATAAATGGGGGATAAACTACCATATTGTTTTCTTTTTATATTTCTTTGGGAGCAAGAAGTTGTGGTTTTAATGAGCTTATTTCAAGACTATACTGTAAATACATATTTTTTACAAATATTTAGTTGTCATATGTGTCAAAAGGATAGTTAGATTAAAATAATAACTCATGTTAATTCCAGTCCATTTCTGTTGCATCTAAAATACTTGATTTGAAAAGATCCAGAGACTGATAATTACTGTCTTTAGAAGTTTTATCACACTCTGAAATTCCAGCAATCACTTAGAGAGTTTTCACATAAATCTAGGGGTTTTCTCCCCAGTTGGGGGCATGTTTTTGTGACATAAATGTGTGTATTCTGAAGCACAGCCTCCATGAGCACAAGCCGGGCAACAGATGTAGCTGTCATCCTACAAACAGAGAACGTTTCTCCTTTGTGCCTGATAGGAGCTACTCCTAAAGCAAATCAGTGCAAACTCTATACATAAAAAAAAATGAGCAAAATGCTGCTAGTGAGGAGTTACAGCTCGGCACAACAATGGCTATGTGACAAGATGAAAAGGTGGTAAGGGCTGTTCTATGGAGTATTTCAGGCTTCTTAATTTGTTAATTATATATTGTCTACGGCACTGCTTCTAAAAATATATTTATTCTAGTCTTCTTTGGAGTCTTTCGTTACTAGCAATCTAATAGAAAATGAAAGCCCTAGGAAAAAAACTGGAGGTTTGGCTGTTTTATGTAGAGATTGCCTTTGTAGTTTTAACTTCGTTGAAACATGCAGAAGGTGGTCTTAAACTTGGCTAAAATCCATAAGTAATAAATGAAAGTTACAGGAGTTATCTATTGCAGTGTTGTGTTTGAAATATGAAGCTCTAATTCTGTTAAACTTACGGCAGAGATAATCACTCAATATTAAATGATTATGTGTTTTGAGTGTTCAGGTAAGGAAGACATAGGCACAATGATGTTTCAAAGCACCAGGTGAGCTGAAGCGAAGATTTCCAAGTCTCAGACAGATGTGGCACAGAAAGCTGTTTATGTTGTGACACTGAAAGATACCAGAAGTACATAGGTATCTAGAAAGGCTATTTAGCTATACTGAATAAATACAGGAGAGGCCCTAGAATGAATGTGGCAGGTTTACACTAGTGTGCAGAAGGGAATAGGTACCTGTACTAGTGTGTCTTGGGCTGCTAATTGTCCACATAATCATTTGGTTGTTTACCCAGAGCAGATGCTGAGGAGCAACACAAGTGCTTTCCACACAGTAGAGATTCCCGAAGCACTCTTACTGCTGCTGGACCTGGATGACCTGGACCATTAATCATTAAGCAAGGTTTGTGGTATCACTTCATACTGAAGCAGCCAGTGGTATGAGGAGCATTCCTGTGATTCCACATCTGAGCTCCCAACAGTCGATGGGATACAGCTCAAGAGTGAGACACTGCTTGTGAGACTGTTCTCGCGTTGCTCTCCCATTGGTTGTCCTGTGGTATCTGGGAAGCCAAGGTTGTAAACCTTCAGTTAGAGGTTTTTATAGTATTTTCTTAAAAGTCTCTGGGAATGAACAAAAATTGCTATTTATACAGTCTCTAATCTTCAAAATAGTGTTAGTTGTAGCTCTTGTCTGTTAAGTTAGGAGAAATATGTACATTTATCTCAGTTTTAAGAGTGGTACACAGACTTTGTAGGAAGGTCACAAACAGCTGCTAGGAATGAGGCTTGCTAGATGGCAGTTAGGTTGGACACATTGCTGCTCGCTAGCTCAGGTTTCCCTTTAGTGAAAGAAGAATGATGATACCTGATCTGTTTGTGAAATACTTTGCGTTATAGTGATGTGCAGCATAATAGAAGTAGTTGTCTATGTTATTTGAGGACATCTGACACCCTTCCTTCACCAGGCAGTAGGCCTGAGTTAAGTACGTGTCCACTCTCACTCAGCATTTGTAATTCAGCATTTTTACTCGGGCAATACCTGACTGGTGGATGTGATATCTGATGACTTGTATGCAGAGCACTGGCTGCTGTACATCCTTTGTTCCCTTACCTAGCCCTTTGTCAAGCCATGCCTCAGGATTTCCCCACAGGAAATGTTTTCTCCTCGCATGCTCTGTTGTGGAGATGCTGTTTTTGCCTCCTTGTTTCTGTCATTTTATTTTTCGTATCCAATCTGATAAGGCTGATAACCTGCAAGCAGTGTGTGAGGAGAATTTCCTGGCATGAGCTGAGGAATTGCTGAGATTGTTATCATTCTGTACTACAGAAGCACCCAGTTTTATTTATACACCATTTGTCTTCAGTTTCATTATGTGCCAAAAAAGAAAAGAGCCAGACTTTTCCTTCAAGCAATTGCATGTGTAACCATTCGTGCTATGGGCATGTGGATGCCTGACACTTAAAGCTAAATGCTTTTCTGCCTTAGCAGTGTTCATAAGGGTGCTCTTTTTCCCTTCACCCTGGTCTGGTACATGTGTTGTGTGTTCTTGGCTGGAGGACACTTTCACCCTTGTTCTTCTAACTGCCCAGTTGAGCCAGTTACCAAACTTTTTTAACTGAAAATTTGCTTTCTTGTCTTTGTGGGCGTGGCTTTAGATAAAGGCCGTGGCTTTAAGCTGTTCCAGATGTGTGGGAGCCACTGCTGACCATTAGATGAGCACTGTCACTTGTTACGCTGTTCAGGAAAAAGCCAGTGGGAAGCATTCTATGAGATGGGGTTTTAAGCCAAGAGTTTTCAAGAAGCACCAACAGCTTCAACTATTTTCTCTGTAAAATTTTACCTTCACCTTGATTCCGTACTTCAAGGAGTCTTTAATCCCTATGCTGGGTCACCTCAACTGGAATTTCTAGAATGTATTTATTTTAATTGAAGGGGATGAAGATGAAAGGAAAGGTTATTTGTAAACAATTCCAGCATAAAATTCGAATGAACCATTTCCATGACTGTTTTCTCTATAACTTTAAGACCTGAATTTCTTGGGTGTTTGGTCTCTCACGGGAATTTAAGACTGGCACCAGCTCCAGAGATACAGTTGTCCAGAGAAGTTGAGTAGTGCCCTGGAACACTAGTCGGCCGTGGCTCTTGGTAGATGCTTTGGAAGTCACTTTCCAGCAGGCTGCCACTTACTGCACTAGGTACTTCATAGACATTGGAGCCCTCCAGAGCTAGCCCTAGATCCTGGCTTTGGCATTTTACACTTGAACAAAGGTCCCATTTCTAATTCTTTCACTCCTGTCAGGACCTGTGTCACCTGATGAAACAGCCCAAGATGGTCTGAGACTCTGTGTCTCGACCTTCCTTTGCTTCTTTGGGAGACCTATTGTAGATGGGAAAGAGAGGGCCAAGCACAAGAGTTGATCCCCAACTCAGACTGGTTAGGTAATGGATCTAGTGGCCAACCCTTCTTCCCAGCTCTTGTAGTTAGAGAACTTCTGCTGCCTCCAGTAGCCAGAAATCTCAGGTTCACAGAGGAAAACCTGGCTTGTCACCTGTCTGCATGAGCCTGCAGACCAAATCCTTCTGTCCTAAAGGGGCCAGTTCTGGCACCCCCCTTGTCGTGTGCAAGAGCTTGTACTCAGCTGCCTGGATTAAGAGTAGTCAGACAGGCTGCTTTTCTGGAGTACAGAGATAATGTCTCTGCATTCGTATGATGAATGATTTCCACACTGAGCTGCCTTCAGTTTTGCATAAGGAGTATTTCTGTGGTGTTATTGTCCCTTACAGGTCATTTCAAAGAGTTCCTCTTGACAATGTCGTGTCATCATATCTGTTATTACTGACTCAAGTTACATCTTACCATTTCTTAGTTTTGCCACAGCAGGTTTTGTCATAAATAACCAAATTTGACCAAGTAGGCACTGATGGACAGTTTCAGACTTGCTCACACATTTTTTTAAATCGACATCTCCACTCAAAGCTCCATTCATTGCCCTCAGCCCATGTGTCACATGGCCCTGGGTGTTAAGTCATGGCTTTGCTTTTATGTTGGGAGATACCCTAATTAACAGTAGGAATGAATGCCAAAGCCAAGTAATTAGGTTCTCTGCTTGAAGTTTAGTCATCTCTTTTCCCCAAGGATTTCCTCCCTTTTCATTCTAGCATGCTGTTTGGTGTCTGAGCTTCTTAGTTAAAAGTTTATCTACAGCCATCTCTGCTACTCAGATGATATTTTTCTCATTCATTCTGCAAGGATTAGAAACATTAAGTATTTATAAACACTTCCTTTCGTTCTCTTTACATTTTCCTTTCTCTGTGTTATTTTAAAGTCCCTTTCCTTAGGGGTTATTTAAGCTGGTTTAGACATCTGTGAAGATCAGAGCTTTCAGCCCATGGCTACCATTCTGATGGCTGTCAAATCGACAAAAAGGTGAGCAATACATGCCCCTGCAGCTGGCCATCCCCACACTGTCTTGATTCAATTACCTTTTCCATTTGTTTTACTTCTCCATCTGAGTTGAGGTGAGTTTTGTTTGTGCTAATTATTTTTTCCAGAACTGTAGATGTTAATATCTGAATCATCCCATTTTATTTTGAATATTGAGGAATATTTTGGTTTTCTATTTGAACACCGTAAAACTGTTGGCAAGGATGTTCCACAACAGAAGTCCAGGGCTCAGCTATTTATTTAGACAAAGGTTGTGTTAGCAGAGTGACGGTGACACCATCGATGGGTGAGTGCTCTCACCACTCTCCCAGGACTGCTAAATTCGTCACCATGTCATTTGTCACATAAGGGCCATTGCATGAGTCATATGTCACCCTGGACCTTCTCCTGAAAGCTTACATAGGTCTGGGAAGCCTTCCCACCTCTGCTGCTCTTAGTGAAGAGCAATGAGCATATTTTTCCCTCTTTGTTCTTCTCTTTGCTGCTGTCACTCCAGGGTTTTTCCTAGTAGGTTAATTTGCTATAAACACCAGGACTATGTCCACTTTGTCAGAAGAAGCTATGGTTTAAATACCTTTTGTATTTACATTACAATAAATCACACGGGGCTTATAAATTCCTTTCCATCAGCAAAAGTCAAAACAATTGATGAAACAGCTCAGTATTGCCTGTTGTGGCTGTAAAAGTTTGGTTTTTTTAAAAAAAAAAAAGACGACAGAAAAGTGGAGCTCACAGTGTTGCCAAGTGGCCAGTAAGAAATCTGGGAAGAAGTTGTTTATCTTTTACTTCTAGCCCTCTTCCAATCAGCTGTTGCCAAGCTGTAAATAAAATTTAAATACCTAAATATTTTTAAAGTTCCTTTAAAATAATTATAATAAATGTCTTCTTATTTCATACATTTCCTGCCCACATAGTCTATTTACATATTACATGTAGTTGGAAGGTATTATTAGAGATACCTGTTCAGGCACCTGAGTCATAGCACCTTTAACTTGCCACCATAAATAGGTATGTTTGACTGAGACTGCTTGTGATGTCTCAGCCTGTGCATTGAAGCCTCACTCTCCTACTAATAGCTAAGGAAGAACCCGAAATCAGACTTTTCTACAGAAAAACCTAATTTGCCTGATCCCTGGCACAAGCTTAAGATCAAGCTGAGCCTGACCCTCAGCCTGTGTTGGCTTCATTGGGTGGTGTTACCGCCAGGGTAAGCACTATGTGAATTTGCCTGCTTTTCACCCAGACCAGGACAGGTGGGATGAAGATCACCTTCAAGTCAAGATATCTATGTTACTCCCTCTAAGTGAAGCATGGTGGGACCCAGGGGATCTGTCATTACAGTGCCAACAGAACTGTCCACCCTGCTGCCCATCCCTGTCAGCAATAACAGAGGCAAACTGCTAGTGTTCTGAGAGATGCTCAACTGTAAAGCATGAGGTCTGTGCAAAGCAGCTGTCCAGAGGCAGAAGTCAGGCACTTCAGCCTGGTTTTCTAAAGTGCTGAGGCACGTAGGAGGTGAGGAGAGAGCTGAAGGTATGTCGAGCAGATGGGTCGTAAAATGGACTCTTTAATGCTACTACTGTCTGTACTAATGTCTTTCTCTAGTGACTTTCAAGACCCCCCTGGTTGTGTTCTTGTGTGGCCTGCCATGGGTGTTCCTGTGCTGTTGAGGGGTTGGACTCAAATGATTTCCAGAGGTCCCTTCCAACCCCTACCATTCTGTGATTCTATTTGAATTTGCAAATACAGGAATTTATCCAAGAAATGTCCAATATCTCTTAAACTAAAAATATGGTGCAGGTGCTACATAAGTTATCTGATGCTTAGGAAGGTCGTTGACTGTATGTATGTGAATTGTACTTATTCAATAGGATCTGTTTTCCCATCAGGATCAGACTTATGTGAATCCACTGTGCAGTCCTGAACAATATGTGGAGTAAGACTTTCCAGAAGTATTATAATATCCTTACTGGAGGCAGAATATGTGCAGGACTGTTTGTGTGCCTTGTATTCCCAGTTTTCTGGTAAGCTCAAGTGGATTTACTGCATGGTAGTTCCAACCACTGCTGGGCACAAAATGTCCTGGGGAAAGCATGGACAATAGTTGTCCATCTGGACAGAAGCTTTGAGTGGGGAAGAGGTTTGTGTTGTTTTGTTTTTTTTTCCTTAGGGGATGCCATGTATATTTGTCCCAGAAGGGCACCCTTGCATCTGCTTTGGTTAAAGAGTCAGTCTCATACACTTTCCTCAGTGTATGTGAAATTATATAGCTCATCAGATATGACCCAGTTATTTGGACTGCAAAGAAATGTTTGCTATGGACTGTCAAGAGATCAGCAGCAGTCCTGGAAGGTTCTGTCTTTTGAAAGAATGCCACCTACATACAAAGCAGAGGAGGATGTGGTTTCTTATGAAGAATAGCCATTCTCTTGAAGGAGGTTAGGGGAAGAGAGGATCTTAATTGGAGTTATCAAACATGGAATCACTTATCTGCTTATGCGGCTTTTTAAAAAGGAAGAGGAGCATGGTGATTCTGTGCAGTCCTTTGTGGAAGAACTGTGATGGCTCAAGCTGTTCTTCAAGCAGTCAAGTGGCATGATGTGTGTGTCGCCTGGAAGAGTGAAGTACTGGTGGAGACCTTACACTTAAAGTGGCCTCCTCGTGCCACTGTCTCCCAAAGTGCACGTGCTAATGGTAAGACTCCTGTACTGTTAGAGTGGTCTTTGCAGAGTCTGAAATGATTGTGGTTCATGTTCTTGTTTTTGTTTTTGGTTGGTTTTTGGTTTTTTGTTTGTGGTTTGTTTTTTTTTTTTTTCACATAGTAGCAATCTATAGAGTGAATGATACTGTAAACTTCTGTCTAGCAGAATCTGCTGCCAACATTTAAAAATATTTACCAGATCCTCTTCTATTAATTCAGTCTCGTTAAAGTTGTCTGCTCCAAACAGGTATTTTACTGTTCTGGGTTACATGGTTTTCCTCCTTAGATTTCTGTGAAAGCATGTATTTCACAAGGCGTATTGAAGTTGTCTCTTGGGCAAAATCATGTACACAACAATCACATCATTTTCTTGAAATCCCCATGCTGTTTTCAGAGGCAAGAGAAAAAAGGATTTTTGCCAACACCCCAAGGCTAAGGCTCGAGGTATCTGAGCTGTGCCTGTGGCTCTTCAGTTGCCCATCAGGAAGTCACCTAAGTGTGCTTTCTATGCCTCAGTTTCCCCATCTGGGAGGCAGTGACTGTGTAAAGGACCTGGGTTCTGCTAATGAAATTGTAACATTTTGCTGGGTTGACTCCTTAAGTCTGGACATACCCACTGTTGTAATATATAAACCCAATTCATGCTCGGCGAGTTCACTGCAGTACTTGAGGGTGTGAAATTTCTCTCTAGTGCAGGCTCCGTACCAAGCTCTTTCTCCTTAATGCAGCCAATACATGGGAGGAGAACAAGCTCGATTGTTCTTAATTTTCTGCTTCATTGTTTAGAGCGAATCATTAACTAAGCACTTGAGTCTGGCAAACCGAAAATGTTCACGGAGTGCCTTTTGCAGACTGCGTGGAGCCTTGGCCTTCTTCATGAGGCCTAGACCCCTCTTGACAGGAGTGAAAGCACCACTGCTTCTCTCTGCTCACTGCTGTGTTTTGACCAGGCCTCGTGCTTCCAGTACCTTTATATACTGAAGTGTGTGTGTGTGTGTGTGTTCAGGTATTGCTTCTGCTTTGAGAGTGCGTAAAGGGAAAGGAGGATGTGTCCTGAAGAAAGGAGTTAAGAGGTATGTTACCTTTTCCTTCAATCACTCCTCTGTAGACACTCAATTTTTTTGGTAAAAGGAATAATTTCCTTTCCTAGCACCAGGTAATGAACTGAAACCAAACTCTCGAAGGTGATGCTGACATACGAGCTCTCTGTACATGGAAAATAACTCCTGAGGTCCCACAGGAAAGTACTGCATAGTCTGCTGAAGATCACCGAAAAATAATCCTCTGTGAAAGGTGAGGTGCGTTTGTCTCATGGCTGCTTCCTGTGTTCCCTGCATGGATCTTTCTGCTTGCCTTGAAACCGTTGCCTTGGTGTGCAGAGCTGTAAATCCCTAGAGGCAGTGATGAAGGAACAGTGTGGTTTAGATAAACTCTACTTAACACGCTTATTCAGATGGAGGTCGATTGGCTTTGTCCTTTCTCCATGAGCCAAGACTGAAGAATTACTGAAATGTTCCAACATTATCAAGTGGGTGAGTGCTTTCATTGGAAAGCTGTAAATCCTCTTAACTCCTAGCTGTAAAAGAATGAATGAAAGCCCTGCAGCCCACCTTCTCACAGACCATCAGTCCCATTCATGCCACAGATACAGTGCAGATAGTAATTTCTCCCTTTTAATTGAAAGAGCATTTATTTGCCAGTCCTCAAACTGTATTTCCCTGATATGAGAAGAGTTGTCTGGATAATTAACAACTACAGTTACAACACATCAGTTTGAACAATGTTCTTGTCTGTAGTTTTAAAGCGAACGGCCTTAATTTTGTGTCAGTGTGATGGCATCCAAAAGTTTGTGTTTGTGAAACTGTTTACAGGATGAGGACCTGTAAATTTCTTCCCCAAATCAGCTATACTGCACATAAACCTCATTTAAAGAGTTTTGAGATGGCATGTTCAAGTGTTCATTATTAGATGTCAGCGATTAGACTGTCTGTTCGATGTTAAATCTTCCAGCTCTGACTCTGTGTATTGTAATTGCCCTGATTTATTTGGTCATGGCTTTTCTGTGGCATTCCCCTCACCTGCTCATGGCTTGTGGTGCTGAGATTGAACACAGGCTGGGTGTCAGACAGGGCTGTGGCATGTCAGACACATGCTCAGGCTGTCACAGGGACTGGCCAGACAAGGAGCAGCAGTGCCTGGCCAGTGGGAAAGACTCTGGATGTCCTCCAGCCGCTAGTGGAAGCTGCTGCTGCTCTTGTTGGCTCTCTGGGGGTGCGCAAATAGTCATCTCATGAGTCAGTGTCTCTGAAACTCTTTAGCTGATAAGAAAATGATCACATAATATTCATCTTGTTTCACATGGAAATTCAATCAAATCTGGAAAAATATGGAGATGTCAGATGGAAATGCTGGTCTGTCTGGCCCCACCTTAGTTCCATACCCTCATCATCCAGCCGTGGAGGGGCTGTGCAGGCATAACTGTCCAAGGTTATGGATGAACACAAGCTTCTTCTGGCTGGCATAAAACAAATCTCTTTATTGCCTGCCTCACCTTCTCTTCTACCTCTGCGAGTCTCCATCTCCAGTCAATCTGTCCCTTTCCATCTACTCTCCCCTTTCCTCTGTCCCTGCTAGCTTCCAAAGGCAGGGACATTTTGAAACAAATCTCTGTTTCTCTTGGCTTCTCTGACAGACATCTCTTGCTTAGGAGCTCCATGCTATATCACTTCCTTGATCCTGAGCTCCTTGGTTTTCAGTTGCACCTCTTGCTGCAGTAGGTCTGTGTCCACCCTCCATCCTTTAGAGCTCAAAGTGAGTTGTGTTTCTGCAGGACTTAAGGGAGCACTTGCCATGGCAGAAATACAAGGTAACTGCAATTCTCAAAAGGCTTTACTGAGCCCTTAACTACAGTCTTCCCTTGTTCTGTAATCTGGCCAAAACTGGGTAGATTTTAATAGGATAGACACATTTCTACCACAAAGGCTGCCTCTCTGCCAAATTTTAAAATTTCCCTTCTAAAGCTAGAAATCCTCATATAAAAGGTTGTCTAGATTTATTTTAACTTGTGCCAAGTAGTATATTTTTCCCTTAATAATATTCCTGGAAATGGCTGAACTGTTTTGGCTAAAGCAGATGCCAAACAGTTTGGAATCAAATTCTGAGTGCTAAAATTTGGCAAAGTCGAGTAATGTGCCATTTTCTGCTGTTAACACTGTAGAAGGCTGAGCAGTGTGGCAGTAGGGAGGGCACCACCAGTTGGGAAACCAATTCCAGCTGACAAGTGGCTCTTTTAAGAGACTGCCAGCTTGAAGCCACTTGAGGGGCAGCCCTGTAGTCACATGCCTAATGCTCCTTGTCTTCTGTATCTTCATCTTAAATAGTGAACGTGGCAATGCAGAAGCATCAGTGCTGCTTTCAGTTACCTTGAACTGCTTACATCTGCCCTTTAAACCACCCAGTCTTCTTCCTCTCCACCTTTATTTTAAAATGCAAATGAATAAATGTATGACTGAACAAACAAAACCCGTTACGCTCTTAAAAAATGGTGTGCCTAATAACCTTGGCACCCCAAGCTGGGTCAGTGGGTCCTTTCCAAGTTTCTGCTCTGCAAGTCCTTTCTGTATTTTCTCTTGCTACTCATCAGTTTTCTCAAATGACACTGGTACCAGAACATGGGCCCAGAACTTTTATTAGCTGCAGAGCTGTGAATAGCTCATTTTATGGATACAGTCTCACACACTGTGGCTTTGGATAGAGGGTACATCAATGTTAGTACAGGGCTAATAATAGCCTCTAAAGACAATTTCAGAGGTTGCTTACCTTTCCCCAGGGAACAGGACATGTCTCTGTATTTCCTAGCTTTAGATACACAACCTCTTTGTGGGCTTGACTGCACATCAAAAGCAGGGTGAGATTTTATTTTATCTCTCCTTTATGTTCTTCTTTGCCTGCTCAGTTGTTTTCCGTCTGTTTTCTCCAAGGCTCGTGATTTTGTGGCAAGTTATTACTCATAACTGAAGTAAGGTAATGGGTGAGGAGCAACTGCTTTACTAGGTAGCCCAAACTGACCCTGCCACTGCTTTGATAGGAGAAATAAGCTGTTTCAGAAGAGGACGGCTGTACTGAGTGTGCCTCTGGACTTATACACACAAGGACTGCTCATAAGAACCCCTTGACCTTGTGCTGTCTCTGTGACCTCTGCCACTCTGACTGATAACAGTGAGTGTAGTTTGTGTTGGGTCTTTGTTCCCCACTCTACAGAGAGAAACGTTACATTGCAGAATGACTAAGTGCCTTTTCAAAGGCCACATAATGAACGAACAACAACCCCCTGCAGATCCAGGCCCCCTTCTCTGCAGAACAATGCCTCTTCCCTGTGTCAAGATGTGCATGTAGTATACACTGCATACAGTATTATGTATTTATAAGTAAATTTTTATATTAATATTCAGATTGTAGAAATGCCACTGTCCTTTGAGCTCTGTAAATAGCAGCACCACAATAATGTGAATTATTGTTTTTATGCAAATCCCTGGCCAGTGAAATAGCTTGTAAATGCAAAATAAAATTGCTGCACAAAAGTTTGACAGCTATATTCATTATATATGTCAATCAAAGGATCCTAAAGGCTTTATTGTCACTGTACAATGTCTGAACAATCTGCTAGCCCAATATGCCGTGAAGTTATTTTTTCACTACTCCTTTCATTTAAAAAATAGCCACCATTAACTTTTGTCAAACAGTTTGAGAAAACTGCACGAACAGCAAAGAAATCTTAGATTTTCTTGTTTGTCTGTGGGCTGAAGGCATTCCAGGCTTAATACACTCTGCTAACATATCACAGTGCTTAGAGTAGGTGAGATCTGATCAGGAACACAGGGCACAGAAACTGAATTACTGCACAAACCCCAGAGCAGGCTGAGGCTGTGACGATGGTACTGTGAGTTAGACGAGAAACGTTATGCTGAAGAGAAGTGAACCACTTAACTTGCTTTTTGTCTGTTTTTTTTTTTTTTTTTTTTGAAACAGATATTTGGGCTCATCTGTCCCAGGTCTTCCCCAAGGTTAGAATTTGAATTGTCCCGAGTTATTTTCTGAAATGAGGATTTCGATAAGGTCTTGCTCTCAATGGACGACTTGGAGATAGTTTTCCCGTGGGTTTGTCTTCTTTCCATCATGCTCTTCTCCCTGACTACGTTAAAGCCCAGCCACCGCTCGTCGCTCGGTTTGTTTCAGCTGGGGCAGGGCACCAGGCGAGAGCGCGACTCTTTCCCCCGGAGGCAAAACCAGCGGCGGCCGCTCCCGCAGCCGCGCCTCCGTCCAGGGATGAGGGAGGCCCCGGGGCCGGGCACCTCGCCTCGGCTTTGGAGGGCTCACAACGGCCAGCTCTGGGAAACATCTGTGCCTTCCCAGTAAAACACAGGCCAGCCGCGAGAGGGAGCTGTCACGGCTGTGCGGGAGCTGGCACAGCTGTGCGGCCCCCGCCGCTGCGTCCCCGCTCCCTCCCGGGCGCTGCCAGCGAGAGGCGGCTTGGCTTGGCACCGCTGTCGCAGCAGGCGGGAGGGGAGTTTTCTTGTGGGAGTTCACCTGACGGCATCCTCCTTACAGATCCGAGTCAGAGTGGTGGTCCTGTGCCGTGACAGACCGTATTGTGATTTATCAATGTGTTTTAACTTGAACAACTTTCATTTGCTCTGGGCTGCAGCCTGAATTAATTTTCCTAATTTAAAGTATGTTGGAAGGTGGTTGTTTCCTCTAAGTGGTCGACTTGGTTCTTAGTATGTGCTGGTGCATGGCCTTGCTTTCAGACCCTGGTCGTGGGTACTACAGGGGGAATAAAACCTCAGGAGGGTGCATCCTGTGCACCCTCTGGGCTGCACCTTTCTGGTGGCTGCTTTTGGGATGAGATGCTGCTTTTGTCCTGGGCTAAAGGACACTTTTCAGCTGCTGACCAAAAAAACCTGTTAATAATAGGTCTGCTCTTACGTTTGGGAGGCAACCATGGGGACGCTCTGTGAGGATGCACACAGAGATGTTGCAACAGGAATGCTGATCATGACAGTGTTTCTACTGAAATGCATAGCAAAGAAATGGAAAAAGGGAAATTTTTAAAGAATTGTAGTGTTAATTCATGTGCTGAGAGGGCTGTGCAGCCCACACACCATCCCAAAAACTATGTGACATTTCCCTGTGGTGTGCTACTTGCTGCTGCATAATGAGCATGTGTTTGAACACAGGCAACATGTTTTTGTAATCAACAGATTCTACAATTAACTTAAAGGTACATGGGAGCAAAATACACTGAACAGTACTTTCCAGTGTTGAAGTTTGTAGTTTTTCATGTGTTCTTTCCCCATACAGCATTGTCCTCTTTTTGATGCCCTGTATGGAGCCCTTTTAATAATGTTTTAAATAATTACCACCAGTGTGGCAATGGTATAGACATCTTTCAGTGCAATTACTTTGTGACAAGCACCACATGGTGTGCCACAGAGTGCCTTTTACCTGTGACAGAGCTGGTAGCATAAAGGACTATCTTTCATTTCAACTTTGCAAGACTGAAATCAACTGAGTGAAATTAGGTGATGCTGACAGGATGCTAAAGGATTTCTGTAAGCAGAGTGGGATGTACTTTTCTCACTAGTCCACCTCTGGCAAGGACAGGCTTTGTAGTGTGTAGGTGAAATGATAAAGGCATTGCAAACGCTCTCCCTGCTGTAGGAGGGCTAGGTGCTCTAGTCCTTGTGCTTGCTGCTGCACACAGAAAAAAGCCCACCTTATTCAAGTCTTGAAGCCTCAGCTGTGAGCATCACTGCTGCAGTTTGTTCTTTCTGACCCTAAATGAAAATGTCCTGAAAAACCTGAGTGATGCATCAAAACGAAGGAGAGGGGTACCCACCCCCTCGGCTGCTGCAAATGCAGAGGCAGCGGCAGCTTCCAGGGGCAGATTATCCCGTCTGTGGGTGGTGCTTGGCTGGCTTCTTTCACTACCTATTGGGAAACCATCAGGACTGCCTCTGCTCGGGCGATTGCTCACACTTCTGTGCCTGCAGACCTCATCCATAAACAGCAGAAAATACGGACCAGTGCTGGGATGGCTTTTGCCAGCTGGACCTGTTTTACGGTGTCACTCACTTTTAGCTGGCATGTGGAACCGCGGTGGTATTTTCTCAATGTTTAATGTGACCTAATTGTGCACTTCCACTGTCTGGGAAGATCAGCTCTTCTGGTGTGACAGTTGCCGTAAGACTGGTGGTGTTCGGAAGCCTCTCTGGCATTTGCAGCTGGGCGCAAGGCACAAGTTCCTTGATTTTGCTGTATCAGCCCAGCAAACATTGCATGGCTGTGTGTGCAGCCAACTGCTTTATATTGTGCCTGCTAATGGCTTGTCAATGTTCAAAAGAAATGTAACCTCCAGCTGTCTAATTTGCTCTAGCAGGGAAAAAAAGTTTTCTAATAATGTTCATATTTACTCAGTGTGTTTGGTCTGAAGCAGATGGAGGTGACAGATTAATCTACAGAACAAATGACAAAGAAAGAGGAGAAAAAGTGTGTGAGTGGTGCACCTTTAGAGGGGGAACAGGTGTTTGTGACAGTGGGGTCTCGCTACTGGCCCTTTCTAGGTGTTGGGTCTTGTTTATTTTATTTGTTCTGGGGGGTTTGGTTTTTTGTGTTATTTTTTGTTAAGTCAGTTTATGGAAATTACTGCCAGCTTGCTTATTTGAGCAAGGCCAACTGTTTTCCTCAGGTGCCCGTTGTTGCCTCCTGCCAGCGTCTACAGGGAAGGGGAAGATGCAGAGCCCTAGTTCATGAGAGGGGCAGAGATGGCTGAGGCAGGCAGCACCTCCAGCTCAGCCATGATGTGCTTTGTCCAACCCAAACGTGGGGTGAAGGAGCCTCATTGTTGCACCACCTGTCTCATCTCAGTGGCCAGACTGGTGAGTCCCTGAATCCTTCTGGCTGAGCTGGGAAATGGTCCTTCCCAAACCACTGTAGCTGTAGCAGGCACTGGCAACAAGCAGTTGAGTCCTCCAGGAAGGCTGGTGCTGAGGCTCTGCCCTCTCTGTTGGGACCACGGCTCTTGCAGGCAGCTGACAAAGTACAAAATACAGATCAGCATAATAATTATTTCTTTTCTATTTTTTAATCCTCTTTTTTTTTTTTTTTTTTTTTTTACATATCTATCTTTTCTCTCTGGTTTTGTTTCTGTTTTTTTTTTTTGTTTCTCTGTTTTTTGTGGGGTTTTTTTTTCTGTTCTCAGTTCTGGAAAGGGCTGCAGCAGTTTCTAGAGAAGAGTTCTGCTGTTTGCTTCATTATTTATATGCATCAGGATATAAGGACATTATGTTCACTCTCCAGCAGCAAGAAAGACTGCAAATAATATAATAAATTACACATGTATACTTAGTCTTTGAGTAGGTTTGGTTGCAAGTTCTGAGACTTAAAAGTGAGGAAATATCAGAAATGAGGCTGTTGCTTAATATTTTGTATGTCAGGCAGTTTATTTGGTCAGGCAGTTTAACTAGATCATCTTCGTAAGTACTTTCCAACTGAAATATTCTATTCCTATTCCTGATGGTACAGCCTTCTACAGGGTCACAGATTGTTGTTCCCACCATCTTTCAGTGCAGCAGGTGTTTCAGGGGATGAAGCAGAGGCAGGCTGCTGCCTGCAGCACCTTTTCCTGATGGCCTTGGGGCCAGGCAGGGCTGCAGGAGCAATTTGGAGTGGATACTGGTTTTGGCAGCTGGATGGTGTCAGGAAAAACAAGCTTCTATCCCTGCTGTAAGTTTCCAGGGGGCTGCCAAGTAAGTCAGGGAAGCCAAAGTAGGGCTCCTTCTTGGGTTCAGAAACCTCTGTCATATGAAGTAGGCTAGAAGTGGTCCCTGTCCAGAGGAGAATCTGAAGAGACACATGGGAAATGTCATTTGCTATATCCTCAGGGAAGTGAGCCTTGTGGCAGAGTGCTGTGGGGGTGGGGGTGTTGTCAGGCCACTATTATGCCTCATCCCTTGGGCATGTTCACTCAGAACACAGTGCACTGAATCACTGACGCATCCTTGGGACTGTTATGCTTCTCCACAACTTAATCTACTGTGTTTCAGAAATGCTTAGAGGCATCAACAGATTTTTCTAAAATTTTTCTTTAAGTCCTTTTGTGTCCTGCATCATATAAAAAAGATCTAATCCCCATCACTAACTTAATCTAAACAAGCTGCTATTATGCTGTGTAAAAGGACACTTCAAGATGTTCCATCAGCCTCAAGCTGAATACAGAATATGGAATGCCAACATATAGAACTCAATTTTGTTCATTTTAGCAGGTGTCTGAATGTTGACGCTGTCAGTTGCTTGACATGGCATCTTGCAGTGCTTGAACCTCTGCCTCCACCTTAGCATATGAAGGCTTTGAGCATTTCTGAGATGTTCCAGTGAAGTGAGAAGAGGGCTCTGGAGGTCAGAACTGGAGAAAGTGAGCTCTCAGAAGGACCTCAGCCCTGAGGGACAGCAATTTCTGCTCTCCACCAGGTGCCAGCACTGCTGATCCATATGGACTGGACAGGGCAATGCAGCCTCCTTCACCAAGAAGAGCAGGGACAGCTAATTGCCAGGTAAGATCATTAATTGCTTCATTCTCAACTGAACCAAGAGATATCAGCTTTAAACTTGGCGTGACTAAGTCAGAAGCTTCAAAGACAAAAATGTGTGTTTTGTAATACCCAGCAGAAGAGAAGGATTAAAATAGAGATTAGTCCATGTTGTATCTTCGAAGCTGGATGCGTGCCCGTAGCTGTGATTCTGAATTGCTTCTCAAGCTGGAAGGCATGTGGATGGGAAATCTTGTGAAACATCAGATCTCAAAGGATCTCTTGAAATTAGTCACGTTGCAAGATTTGCACACTGTGAAGGCTTAGTCCTGTTTTTAAAGACTTACTATAAAAATGAGCCCAATTGTTAATTTGAATTGGATCTTTACATAGCACCTCTTCCAGCTGCTGCAATAACACTTGTTAGTGCAGCTATAAATAAATAGTAAGGAATGTTATTTAAGATGTGCAAAAGCAACATGTATCTCCAGTACCAAGTCCAAATATAGTCTCTACTGCCATTGCTTGTGCTTACAGGACATATGGAAGCATCTCTAATGTTGAGCAAGTGCCTATTATGCAATTGTGAGCCACGGTCAACATGGGATGTCCCAATGTGTAGCTCCTTTGGATGTTAAGGAGTAGAAAACTTTTTTTTTTTTTGTTTTAATCTTTGAGGAGGGATATACCAGGCAGCTTAAAATAACAGCTGGCCCTACCACCATCTGCAATAATTTTTTGATCCAATCAACTGGTTGAATGCTTAGCATATCATCTCTCAAACTCTATTAAATAATTGTAGTTGTTCAGTGCTCAGAAGGCCAAATACTAAGTGCATTTAGGGGTGCAGATTTGGTGACTACAGCCTGTTTCCATTGGTACTATAAGTTTTGCAGAGCTTCAGCTTTGCATGCTTTCAACTAAAATTGATTTACCCCATTCAGGAAATCTCAAACACAGACTTAAACTCTTCTAGATGTCTTCAGGACTTACCCAGTTAAGCCTTTCAGTTAAACCTGTATTTCCGTGCATTGATCATTATATTTGAGCATGTAATTACTGGCTGTTCACATGCTATAGTATTAGAATGAAAATTGAAGTTTTGCTGAATATAGACACAAGTTTGGCTACTTTCTTATTTTAGGTATTACAGCTTCTTGGGCCATTTTGGAGTAGGTGGTGTACACAAAATGATGGTGTTCCGTATAATCTATTTTGGTAGGAAAATGATCATATTTTCCTACCTATTATGGAGTGCTCTATTGCTGAGGGCAGTTTATTTCTAGCTGTGTCTTTTTCTAGCCCTTTTTTTAGTACTGTCAGTCTTGTCCTGTGCTATTAAGACAGTAGTTTTCAACACTGCCCACTCTTAGTTGTAGAGCAATGAGATAATTTAATTTTTCATTTTGTGGGGAAGTTGCAATTAAATTTTTTTTCCTCAATACAGGATGGGAAAAAAAACCCCCAGATCTTCATGAATCTTGTTAATCAAATGTTGCACAGTGGATTTAACTGTATTTTATATAATTTTAAAAAGTTTTAAAAACAGAAAATAGAACATTCTATTGCAGAAAGGTTGAAGTAGTGCATTTAAATCTTACTAAAGCTGTTACCAGCTTATAAACTGATCTTTTCCCTAAAGCTGCTGCATTTCAGTTTTAGTTGTTCATCACTTTCCATCAACTTTCAGCAACCCCAGTTGAGTGCTATACAAAGTTTCCTTGCAAATAAGCAAACACACAAGACTTCACAGACAACAAAACACAACTATTCTGTCTTCATCAGTTATCTTTGTCTCTGTATGTTTCAGCTGCTTTGCCTCTGTCTAAAACATGCTTTCTCAGTGTGTCCTGGAGCAGGTGATCTCTTCCTATCCTTTTTTTTCCACTTAACAAGCCCCACATGAATTGTTCACACTTATATTGTGCCATTTTTGTAGAACATATTTTTCAAGAAGCAGTTATGTTTATGGAAATAATACTTTCTGTAAATGGAAATTTTGGATAACAGATTCAGGAACACTCATTGGCTATTAGGCAGAGAGCACAGCTCTTGTAAGCACAGCACCCAAACAAATGCAACTTTGAAGCTGCTCAGGAGTAATTTAGAGCATGCACTTATGGATGGATAATGTAATTTCCAGAAGGGATAAAACTGCATTTGTTCTGTGCTCTGACCTTACGTTTGAACGATTTTATACTATTTCTTTACCCTGATGTGTGCACATATTTTAAGAGTGAGAAAGCTCAGAAATTAGCTGACTAAAGAAGAGCAGCAATCAAAACCAGTCAAGATGTATACAAGGGCCTGTGGTGATAGGACAAGGGGTGATAAGGAGTTTTAAGCTAGAGCAGGTTAGATTTAGATTAGACATTAGGAAAAAGCTCTTTACCAGGAGGGTGGTGAGACACTGGAATGGGTTGCCCAGGGAGGTGGTGAAAGCCCCATACCTGGAAGTGTTCAAGGTCAGGCTGAATGAATCTCTGAGCAACCTGGTCTAGGGGAAGGTGTCCCTGCCTATGGCAGGGGGGTTTGAACTAGATCTCTAAGGTCTCTTCTAGCTTAAGCCAGTCTATAAAGACTGAGCATGTCCTTAGTGTCAGACTTTTTTTTTTTTTTTCCCCCATGTCTCTTTTTCAAGAACTTCTATATTTTCAAGGTATTGTACACAGAAGTCAAGAAGGACTTGGCATCATCAGAAGTGTATTTATAACTAGTCCAAGGATGTTCCTGTAAAATTGGAGACCTAGATCTTCTAAGAATGTCTGGATTTGACTGGGCCTTGCTGCAATACCGCAACACAAAGTAGTCACTAGAGAGCAAACCCAAAGTTGTGTCACAGATGTACACACAGTATTTCAGCTTTACAAACTGTGTCATATCAACCAAGCATGTTTTTCAGAGACCTTGAGTCTGAGTCTTACCTTTATTTGTGGGATCCATATGGGACACGCAGTGTTCCCAAGTCCTCTCGAGAGCCACTCAGACGGGGAAGCAGTCTTTCCAGCTCTGTAACCTTAACAAAGATTGCAGTATTCCTTCAGAGCAAAATATGCATTGACATCTGGATGCAATTATTGCTTTTAAAAAAAATCAGAGTCAACATTGAAAATACACTCAACATAGAAAATGAAAAGTAATAAACACTGAAGTTTCCAGTTATCCCACAATTTGAGTGACCTGAACTGGAAAATAATTTCTAGAAAGCTTGAGCAGTGTGTGCACAGAGCCTGTCTTGGATCCCAATGCTGGCCAAGCCATGCTGAGACAAAGAAGTAATGTTTGTATGAAATCAGATGGTCAGGGAGGTTTTCTTTCGGATTCATATTGGGAATAGGGGGGACTATAAGGAATCTGGTCACTCTAACATACATTGCCCATCAAGGAACTGAACAACAACAGCATTTATAAATTTAGAGCCAAATCATACTTTTTAGTGACATGACTCATAGTTATGTCCCCCTTTTAAAACAGTCTAATGTAGGATTGTCACAAGGCTGGAAAACCTACAGTGAAGAATTAGTTGGCTAGTGAGGGAGAATTAGATGCTTTGATGTTTGGTTTTTTTTCTGAAAAATGAGCGCATGTGCAGTTCCTCCCAGGCCATAGTCTTCAGGAATTTAGGAAACTGTGTCACCACAGGGATATTTCTTTCCTACC
>JAOEGS010003995.1:48762-58763 GCA_025447755.1 Corythornis vintsioides
GACTCCATCAGCCAATTCTTTCAGGACTCTGGGATGAATCTGATCAGGTCCCATGGACTTCTGTATGTTCAGGTTCCCCAGGTAGTCACGAACCTGATATTCACATACAGTGGGGGGGACTTCACCACCCTGGTCCACACCTTGCAGTTTAACTTGGGGAGTGTTGGGAGAGAGGTTGTCAGAAATACCATTTGAATTCAAAGATTCAAAGGCTTTAATTGCATCACTTGGAGAGCATCAGGGCAAAAGCCCTGACGTTGCTGTGCCAAATGGTACAATAGGTGGTTAAACACATACTCCTGTTTTACTTAAGACAGGGATTATATTTCTTATTGACTGTGCAGGAAGCTCAACTGCTCTTAATGGTCATGGAGACTCTTGAGTGCTTACTGTTCTTCAGAAGCACTAGGTGCTGGTTCTGATGAACATATTTGTACTGATAAACATTGTGCCCAATTTGCATGCCAGCTGGATCAGCTACTTGCTATTCTATATGCAACCCTATTTTTTATCATAAATATTTTCCAGACATACATCAGTAACTCACAGTGCTTGGCTGGCAAGTCTAAGACAGGTCTGTTTTTATAAGCCAGACAGTTTGTACAAAACAAGCTGACTCTGTACCCCAGAAAGTGGTCATTTCCTGATTCTTTTGAGTCTTTGAGCTTTTTCTCAATACCTACAGTACATCTGCAGGCAGATTATAGCAAGAATGTTGTAACTCCACAGGCATTAATGGAGGAAATAGTATTTTGCTAGCTTGCATTGTACTTCTTTCCAGTGAAATACTATTTAACAAATAACTTAAGGTTTTATGGGTGTTGGAGGAAGTGGTTAAGACCCCATTTCTTAATTGTGAAAGTATAGTTTGCAGCTGCTGTAAAACGTGTCACCAAAATGTTGGTGTCACTCCATATTCACTTCCATGTGGAGACAATCTCACAGTGAAGGGTGACTCTGTGACTACAGAACTGTGACTGTGTGAGCAAAGAGGGCAAAAAACAAGATTGGGTATGGAAAGGGAGTTAAGGGAAAGACAGAATTCCAGAGTGGGAAACTCATGGTGAGAGGAATGGAGCTGACATGCAGGAAAAGTAGAGGAAGCAGAGGAGTGGAAGGATGTTAATCCACAGAGGTAGTGGAGGTTTTCATTTCAACCCTCCAAGAGGCCAGGGCTATGCTGATGAGACTCCAGGGACAGTCCAGGGCTCGAACTTGTGCTACAACAAAGTGACAGCAAGGGGTAATGCTGATGCTGCTCCTGCCCTTCAGGGGAAAGGAAGGCTGGGGACTTGACTGCACAGGGGAAGTCAGGGGAGGTATTGTGCCAATCTGTCACATTGTCATGCTCTCAGTGACATTGGTAACTGGATCAGGGTGGGATTCCCTCCTCATCTCAGGGAGACAGGTGGTTTAGGTCTTGTTTTGTTGTTGTACTCAGCACCCTGGAGTAAGACTAGCTTCTGAGGTTCATCAAAGCATTTTCCCCTGGGATTTCTTGAGAGAGTGTACTGTGGATTGTGATGAGAGCAGGAGGCATAGGGTTTGGGGCTTTTTTAGGGGGGAGAGGTAGTTTTGTTTTGTTTTGTTGTTGTGTTTTGGTTGTGTTATGTTTGAGGTTTTTTTTATTCTCCTGCATTTTCTGTCTGGTTGTTACCTGTAATAGCCCCTCCACAGTGATTCCTGTGCAGCAGGTAGTGTAGGGGATCCTGAGGGGCTGTGGTGGGTGAAACTGGAGTAGTCCCTGGGCTGTGGTGGCTGTATGGTGAATGAACAGATAATTTAACTTTAGCCTTACTAAGCAGTTGGTTTGCTGACATATCTGAGACAGAAACTCCTAACACAGTCATGCTGAGAAGTCCTCTAAGTCTGCTGATGTTAGTACAGAGGGTGGTCCTTCCTCTCACTACCTTGCTGTCAATAGGATGCAACTCCAAAAGGTTTTTAGACTAGATTTTTTACTTCAGGAGGTCCCAAATCCAAGCTCCCCAGCTACTAGTGAGGGGCTGAAGAAGATCACACAGTGTTAGGTACTTGTGCTTTACTCTTGACATTTGGAGCCAGCTCTGACCTGAGCTGCAGCAGACAAGCTGTAGTCCCTGCAGGCAGCACAGGGGCTGCAAAGATCTCTGGTGATCACAGTTGTAGCCCACAGCTACATACAAAGTTTATGTATGGCAGACTGGATGAGACTGACTGGGTGATGTTTGTGGCATCTTTGATTCAGATGGTTGGAACATGCTGGTCAGCGATGCCTTCACCTGTGAATCCTTTTGTTATACAAACGACTGATTAAAAAGAAAGAAAACTGCTTGCGGTCAGATATTGTAGCAGTGGTTTGTTTCTGGTGGTTAAATGCACTTTTAAAGCGTCTCTAATCAAGCAGTGATGACATTTCCTACTATCCTAAGCTAGAACTGAACAAACCTCTGCTATTTCTGCAGATGCTGCAGACCCTTCACACTGTCAACACTCACTGATGATCCCGTTTTTGCATCTGCTCCGTTCCTATTTCAACAGCTGAACAGAAGTCTGATTTTAAGCAGAGACTGGCCCCCACCCAGTTGTTCTCATCTTTGTAAGGACAGCTAGTTCAGGGGCAAGCTCTTTCCAAAATCCTTCTGCTTATTTTGATGCCCAAAGACAGGGCTATGCTCTTCTGAAAATACTGGCAGTCTGCTGCACTACTGCATGGTGGTGTGGCTGGGAAGTAGTACCTTAAAGAAGCTCTTCCTTCTTTCCAGCTCACCCTCTGTCTTGGTGCAGAGAACTTTCCTCCTCTGTTTACTGTCCCTTGCATTGCTTTCATGTGCAGTTTACTCCAGGCAGTGATAAAAGATCTTGTTTTATTTTGGTACCTTGACCTTGGCGATTCCCTCCAATAATTCTATGGTGCTTAGAAGACTTGATTAAATAGCTATGATTGATTAAACAGCAGTGAGGGCTCCAGCTCTGCACTGCATGGACGTTTCTTTGCACTTTTTAAATCCTGGCCCTGATGATAGCTAGTGTGTTACCTAAACGCTTTTTCACAGGGGTTTGCCAAAGTCCATGAGAGTCCATCTGAGAAATTATGTGCTTGGGTCATTTTTTTATTTGAGGGGTGCAGTGAAGAAACAGCTTATCCAGTTCCAAATATACTGTCCTTGACAGATGTGAAATAAGCCCACTGATTAAAATAGCTGTCTAGTTCCCAGTTCAAGATCTTACTGTATAACATCAGTGTTTGGCTGCCCTTCTGATAAACTTGGAGAAGGACCGATTTCCATCTTGCTGCTTTCCAAAGGGAAGAGGTTGCAGGGTTGTCATGCAGCAGGAATGCACTGATTCTAAGAATTTCTAAACAAGATCCACTGCATGGCGAATGGCAGTGGGAGCCAGGATTTATGGGGAGATTACTTGGTTAAACGTAGCCTGAAGGATTGAAAAATGAGCAGCCCCAAAAAAGAAATTTGTTTAATATCTTGACAATGAGACAGAGTGGCCTGATTTATGAGCAATACTGAATTATCTTTCCACAAACAGATTTCAGAGTGATTTTTTTTTTTTTAATCTTTTTTTTTCCCCCAACCTCTGCCCTTTTGAAGGGCAGCTCTTGGTGAGATGTACAGTAGTACCTGTTGCTTGTGAAATGTGATGGGACAGGCTTTCTTTTTCTCCCTGAAGCTATGTGGAGTGCTTGCTGGACCATCAGGAGTGGTGATAACAGAAATGCTGGCACTTTCTTGACATTAAGGCTTCTTTGGTTGGTGGCTGTTAAGGATGGAAAAGAGGACTGGATGCAGGGGTAGAGAGGGACAGTGAACTGTGAAGGGATGGAGATGCCAGAAATCCCTGCTGAGGCTGAACAGGTGTCTTGTAGGTTCAAGACAAGACTGGGGAGATCAAAAGGCAGTTTGATCCCTTTGCTATGTCATGCACAGCCAGAGACAGTCCACCCTTCACCCCATGGCTGGTGGGGTCACTCGCCCACTAGGTGTCACCCCCAGTGACACACACATGGGTAATGTAGCCTGGGATCACCTAGACCAGATCAGGTCTGTCACCCTCACTGTGAAAAAAAACCTTCTCATGTTTTCATGAAACTTCCTATGCCTCTGCTTGCACCCATTGTCCCTTGTCCTGTCATTAGGCATCACTGAGAAGAGTCTGGCTCCATCCTCCTGGCACTCACCCTTTATATATTATAAACACCGATGAGGTCCCCCCTCAGTCTCCTTTTCTCCAAGCTAAAGAGCCCCAGCTCTCTCAGCCTTTCCTCATACGAGAGATGCTACTCTCCCTTCAGCATCTTTGTGGCCCTGTGCTGGACTCTCTCAAGTAATTCTATATCCCTCTTGAACTGGGGAGCCCAGAACTGGGCACAATACACCAGATGTGGCCTTACCAGGGAAGAGGGGCAGGAGAACCTTTCTCCACCTACTAGCCACACCCCTTTTAAACCACCCCAGAATGGCATTGGCCCTCTTGACCACAAGAGCACACTGCTGGCCCATGGTCAGCCTCCCATCAGCTAGGGCCCCCAGATCCTTTTCCCCTTCTCTGCCTTAGAGGTTAGAGGTGACAAGTCCCAGCCACCATGTACAAAAGTTGTAGATGCTTTCATGGTTTCATTGGAGTCTCCGAGACTTTTGCTATTGCCTTCAGTGGACTCCTTAATTTTCCTGCAATGATTTTTGCATATCTGCATGCACCAACATACATGTATATGTGGTCCACACAAAACTGCTTCCATTGGTAAAGCATCCCATACATGCCAGTTCCTCTGAAATTTTCCATTCAGCTATCTGCAGAAATTTAATACTGTGTATGTCTCCAGCAGTCTTGTTTCTGTCCCTGTGAAGCTAACTGGCTATAATGAAGTCAAGAGTTATTTAACTAAAATAAGAACTCAGACTTCAAAATAAGAAACCCAAACCCACAGCTTTTTTTTTCCAAGTTCTAAAAAAAAAAAAATCGTATTTCCTTTTTAAATGAATCTCTCACCACTTTAGTCTGAACTTGCAGTTCTGAAAGACACAGAGCTTTTTTCAGCAGAAGTTAAGCCTGAAGTCAGTGGAAGATCTAAGCACGTGGTTAAAGGTGAGCATGTGCTCAGGTGCTTGCTGAACTGGGACAGAGCATTCAGTGTTTTCCTGAGTTGTGTCTTATGTTTTAAAGGAAGGACCTTTGTTTTGCCAAACAGTTCATTTCTATTTTGCTATGCACTGAGAACTCACATAATCCCATTTGGAGAGAAGCAGAGAGGAGGAAAGGTTACACTTGGGAAAAGCTATTTTCAGTAGCTCTGTTTTCTCTAACCACGTTTTTTCCTAATTATGATCAGCTAATGCTGACAGACTGGTTCACAGAAATTAAACCCCATTATATGGTACAAACAAGTCAATGAGGCCTGGAGTCAGACTCTACTTTAACATAAGTAAAATAAAGATCCCCTGTGGCTTTTAATTCCTTTTTATTTAGTTACTTAATTGAACCTGCACTGTTCTTCATTTGTAATTGATTACCACACAGAAAAGGTAATGAAACAGAAAACTTTATTTTCTCTCCAGTGATTTTTTTTTATGCTTATCATGGAAATGTTTATGCTGCTTCCTTTTGGGGCATAAAAATTCTCAATACAGGCAAAAGAAAATCAGTGTTAGTTAATTGAAGGCATTTTACAAGGTTGGAAAACTGGAAGTTGTGGGGTTTTGTTGGGATTCCCCTGCAACCTTCCCATCCCTGGTAAATTAGTTCAGATTTTTTCATAATAAGAATGAATGTGGCATGGTATTCTCTCTTTTTTTTTTTCTTCTTCTTTTTTTTTTTTTTCCTCTTCAAAGATGAATCTGCAAAGTTTGGGGGCCTGTTCCAATACTCATTGAAGCCAAAGGGGAATCATTCCATCTAAATCAGTGGCTTTGGATCATGCTTTAGAAGCACATATTCAAGATGAATTTATACATATGTATACTCACACAGATGCCTATGTGCTCCACATGCCATTTGTCATAACTGGGATGAATTTCTGAGTGAGATAAGGTTTGGTTTGTTGGGCTTTTTTTGTGTGTGGTTGTTTTTTGGTGGGTTTTTTGTTCTTTTGTTGTGAGTTTTTTTTTTTTTCTTTTTTTCTGGATTTTAAGAAAAGCATATACTGATTCACCAGCCTTATCATTTCCTTTAAATCTCATTGCTCTCTCACTTTTCTCTGTTTCTTTATTTTGTGAGGTCTGATTTTCTTAATTTTGCACGTGTTCGCACTTCTTTGTTATTTGAGTGTCTCGGCTGCCTTTGACAGGGCAAGGTTCTCTCAGATGCAATTCACTCACAACCCAACTTCTCTACCCTTTGTGAAGCTATGGGCATTTCTTGATGATGCAGAGAGCTGGCTGAGAGTTAAAGAACTCAAGTCTGAGAGCCTAGAGGAGTTGCCAACTTTCCCCACCCCCTGCCTTTGTGCATACAGCTTTTTGCCTTGAAGCAATTTTAATAAAGACTATGTAACAACATGGTGTTGACATAGCATGAGCAGCATTATTCCATCTGTTTCTAGGGAAAATGTAAAAACATGTGTTAGTATAACATTAAGGTTCCAATTTTCAACAGTTAAAAATCAGGCAATGCTGAAGTTACAGACTGCTTTTCAAAGCTTAGTGGTTTTTTTCATTGGTTTTGCTTGGGTTTTTGTTTTTTTTTGTTTGTTTTAACTTGAGTTCAGACACCTTTAAAAAATGTCTTGTGTTTGAAAGGCTTTGAGTACCCATCATTGGAAACAAAGGCTCTGTTAGCTATTGCAGTTTGGGCAGCCAAAATTAATTGTGTTCTGTTGATAGTGTTGCAGAGCTGATAGTTCGAAGAGTATTTAGTCTCTCACTCTAGAGATGAATAGGGGCTGTAAAATTGTATTTGCAAACATTCATCTTAATTTCTATGAAAATTAACCTTGCATTAGGTAGAAGGTTTGAGCATACTAACTTTAATATTTTACCAAACTGAGATCAGTATGAAAAAAAAAAAGAGCTTTAAAGGGAATATTCAGTGCTTTTCTGAATCAGAGATGTAACACCAAATTTTTTTCTTTTTTGTTTTTTTTTTTTTGTATGAATAATTATAAAGGCACATCAGATAGAATATACTGTCAGTACAACTCTGTGTTTTTTGTGCCAAAAGCTCATTTTTAGTGTTGCTGGTGCAGTCAGGAAACAACGTGAAGCATCATGTGGCTTCCTGGCATTTGTGCATAGTGAGAACAGGTCTCAGTGCTGCGAACTCAAAACAGTGTTCACAGGGAGATACCCATCAACACACAGCAGTATTGAGCAAAGGTAGGATCCTGTACAAACAAGTGATCAAAGAGTGAGCAATAAATGGTGCTTTAACTTGTTACTATGAACTAGGAAGAAACCATTGGAGTAGTGAGCCGTGGCTGAAGCGACCATGCGATTGTGGAGCTGAAGACCGGAATGTGAGGGATCAGGGTGAAATGCAGTCCAATCCCCTGCATTGCAGGGGAGTGAAATGCGGCCTTTTCAGAGATCTCCTTGGAAGAATTGTATGGAATGTGGCTTCCAAAGGAAGAGGTCTCTGAGAAAGAAGGGTGCTCAGAAAAGGACCATTCCAAAGAGTTGGAATTCAAGGAAAAACTGGCTTCAGTCATCAGCAGAGAGTGGCTGAATTCAAGTGATTGACTCCTATAAAAGTACTTAGTTTTCCGTAGTAAACAGTTTGAGTCCTCTTGCACATTCACCTTTGGAATATCATTGTAGTAAGTTCCTAAAAAAAACCAAACCCCTAAACCCAAAACAACAACAACAAAAAAAATCCATCTTTTTAATAAATATTATACAAAAGTAGAAGATAAATTTATTTTAGAAAACTAATGATATTTGTCCTAAGTTTGGATAACACATTCAACTTAGAGCAACCACAAGTAAATGATATCACATAATTTGATTCAGACAATACTTTCATTATAGGTTGTACTGCTTATCTTATGCTACCTTCTGAAATGGTTTTGATGGTGGTGGCAGCAGAGCAGATGTTGTATTTTTCTTCTGAGTGTTAAGAGAATGTCTTGTGGATGACATAGTGAATCACATTGAGAGAGAAAACCATAATTCTACAATAGCTTCTGTGCTGTCTGATATGGTTGCATCCAAATAGAATTCAAGCACACGCTGAGAAGCAGCCTCTCTGTTTCTCCTCACCCTTTTTGTGAACATGGCTCCACCTGTGCTCCCCAACACCCAGTGTATGTGAGCTGGCAGCATCCCCAGCAGCTCTGAGCTGGCCTTCTGAGACCAGGGCTGATCTGCTCTCCAGTCCTTGGCAGCATTCATTTGTGAGGGAGGCCCCTGGGGACCATTCACATTCCCCCATCTGCTACAGCAGGCTGCTCTCAACTCTACTTGCCTTTTTTTTTTTTTTCATGAGGTGTGACTCATCAGAGTCATCAAGCTGCGACCTCATAAAAATGGCTTTTCTAGAGCCATAGAAACCACAAGATCCCATTACAAGCCATTTAATTTTCAGTGACTAATGGAAGGTCAGCAGTGATCAGACAAGAAGAAATTCTTAACTCTTTCTCAGGTTCCTTTTTTCCTCTTTAGTAAAAACAAAGCTCACCAATAAAAGAAATTCAGCTCAGATGAAGACACTTGTAGACACTTTACCAGTGTCCGGTTAGTTGATACAAGACTGCCAAGCATCTGTTTAAGTTTCTTGTTCTGTTTGGGGTTTTTTTGTTTCCTGCAAAACCTGTTTTCCACTTGTAAGGTGTATTTCAGCTACTTTAAATATCTCAGAATAGTTATTTGAAAATTATTATTATTTTCATTTGTGATTTTATAGATCAAATAAATGTGGTAAGGTGCAAATGAGAACAGGTAAGTAAACCTTCACAGACAGACACCAGAGTAAGCTGTTGAAGGCAGCAGTTCTGCAATCAAAATGCCAGATTTGGACTCAGGATGTCTCATTAATGTCACTGTAGTAAATAAAGAAATGAAGAGGGTAAGTGGGCAGACAAATACAGAAACACATTTTTGAACTTAAACCCAAAACCTCAAATATTGAGCTGCATGTGGTTTTAGCCCTATTAATTTAAGTGATTCAATATAAACTAACTTTCAGACCTATGCAGAGATCTTATAAAATTAATGTAAGCAGCATGCTGAAAAATATAGAGGCATGGGACTCCTAAGCAAGGTCTGGGAACTAAGCTTATGGTTGGCAAGATAGGCAGTGTATGACTGGGAGCATCATATGCACTGGAATTATCAAGTGCTTTTTAATGTCTGTTGGGGGCATATATTCAACTTAGGACAATTATATACATATGAAAGAGTCTGCAGTATCATGGGCTTTGTGTTGTGCTTAATATTGAAGGAGGACAATTGCAGGGATTGGAGATTCACACAACCAAGGCTTCACTAAGTGACTCTGAAGTCAACATGAGCATGTGTAATATAATCCAAAGGATTGTGTGTTGTGTTTTTCTGCCTCTTTTCCCATATTGTTTTTGCCATATTGTTATATCTCTTTTCAGCTCAGTGCAAGCCTTGAGGGATAATACCAGATGAGTCATGGACTGGACACCAGTGGTGACATTTACTATGTGCTTGTTGGCTAGTGAGTGGTTCTACCTCAATTAACAGCAGCAAAGTGTCTGATCTTCCTTGGATCTACTTGTGAAATGGCACTTTTTCTTCTCCTCCACATTCTTACCTTATGAAATCTCCAGGGGTGTGCCAAAATTAGTCATGGCTTACCTCCCCCACAGAGGTGAACAAATTTAGGGAAGCTCAGCACAGTGATCCTGCTCTGGCAGGGGGATTCAACAAGATGATCTTCTGAGGTCCCTTCCAATCCCAAACACTCTGTGTTCGGTGTAATTCTTAAATGCTTTATAATTGCAGGTGACCTGTTAAGGAAAAATGAGCACATGTGCAGTTCCTCCCAGGCCATAGTCTTCAGGAATTTAGGAAACTGTGTCACCACAGGGATATTTCTTTCCTACC
>JAOEGS010003996.1:7954-22070 GCA_025447755.1 Corythornis vintsioides
CTCCACAACCTCCCTGGGCAGCCCCTGCCAGGCTCTGGCACCCTCACTGGGAACAAGTTTTTCCTTGTGTTTCTCCTAAATCTCTTGTTCTCCAACTGACTCCCATTGCCTCTTGTCCTGTCCCTGGATGGCACTGAGCAGAGTCTGGCTCCATCCTTCCTACACTCACCCTTAACATATTGATAGACATCATTGTTACTCACGTAAGTATTGGGTGAGCTAATTCATAATTTTATGCATAGAAGTAAATAATATAAACTCATTCATCAACTAAGTGCCCTGAAATTATGGTTTTAAAATTCATGGCTGTGCTCAAATGCACACCTTCCTACCCCACAACACCAGAGCCTGTTGGCAGGTACAGAGCTGTACAGCTGTCAGCTACTTCAGCAACTTCTACTCACTGCAGAACACTACAGATGTTAAACTGATGTCCCAAATGCTGAACAGAAGCATTAAATATAGCAACAGAACTAACTCAGCCTCAATCCAATCTCAAAAATAGTTGTAGGACAATTACAAATGCTCAGGTACATAGAACAAGCTAAATCCCTTAGCACAGTGGGATCATTTTCCTTGTTTGAGGATCGGTGAATTACAAACTGTCTCACCTGGAGTCTCAGAGACTCAGTTTCTAAATTATTTTTTCTCTCTGTGCTATGGAGCAGTAACTGTAATTTAATTGACTTAAATGTAAAAGATGAAAGCATTCCTCTGAAATCCATTCTCATGCTGTTTGCATGCTAAACTCAAAGTGCTTTATCTGGTGCCATCAGAGAAGCCTTTGCATATGCTGGAATTATTTATTCATGTTCCAAATCCCCTAATTAAGAATATGAAAGCTGTGATCAAAATAATAATTCCTAAAATTAATAGAATGTCTGATACTTGCAGCATTATGCAAATGTTAGCAAATTAACCCATGCTACTACTCAGTGAGGTAAAGTAATATTGTCCCAAAACAATGGCAGGAAAAAAAAATTACAAAGCCAGTAGTTGGGTAAGATAATATAGCTAATAAATTGTGAGTAGGAGTGCACACCTACCCAAGCATTATCAAATCACTGACATTTTTCCTTAGAATATCATAACTGTTGTATTTTTTAAGCTAGTCTTCACAGATCTTATTTATATCAATCACTGAAATGGAAAATCATGATTCTAAGACTGGTATTACAAGGGGGGGAAAAAACCAGAGTGGCTGAAGGTTCTGGAACAGCAAAAATCCATATTCAAAGATATGGAAATATTACACAGAAAATAGATTAAATTAGTTAATTTGTCAAAGTCTGTCAGTAGAGCTACTGATCATAGTCTAGAGTACTAACACAAGGATGCTCTCCAACAGTAGACCCCTTGTTCATAGAACCAAAAAAAAAAAAAAGATAAAATTCAAGAAAATTTGAACTTTAAACTGAAATTAGATGCATAATAAAATTTTCATTCACCTGGAAAGGCATTTTTAGAGGGCTCTTTAATGTTGAAATAACATTTAATGGATTTTTAGACTGTTCCAGCCATTACTTGTTACTGACCCAGTCAAAACCAACCCACTCCCACCTGTAGTTTTTCTGCATCCTAACATCACAAACAACAGAGTTATTGCCATGCATTTTTACCCAATTCACCAAGTGAAGTTAAAATCCCACTATTTTTCCATTTGGTACAACCATGTACTTATAAACCAACCTAAGATCAAATAAGAGACATTTATCTGGGATCCATTTTCCAAAAAGTTCCATTTTATCCTAAATTTGTATTTCAAAATTTTGTATGTTAAATCAAATTCAAGTCAAGCTTACAAAGTTGAAATGTTACAGTGTTTATACCCTGTATAATGTGCAGACTGATCACTTCTGGATTTTCTCCATCATCCAATGTTTGTACCTTCAAAAATAATGTGATTCATGTAGAAAAAAAAACCCTCTGATTCAGTCAACATCTTGTTATAGTGCTAACAGTCCATAAAAGTCATTGTAGAGAGAGAAAAAAACCCAACACTGCATGATTAAGAGATATCTTCTAGCAGCTTGGTATTTAATAGGGTTTCCTACAGAAAATACTTAGTACATGGCAACTTATTTAATTGTGTTAGTCCATAAAATGACTTATCTAGAATAGCTGTGGACTACAGATGCAGAAAACCCCAGCAGTTTAGGTAGGTTGCAAAGTTGCAACTACATTCAGACACATGGCCAATTAATTTTTTTTTTTAGACTCCATATGGAAGGCCAAAGTACCAACGAAAGATTAAATTTCCAAGGTTCAAGCAGCTGCCAAGGACTTGTGACCCAGTTTCTGTTGCCTCTCACAGTCTTGTGCTATGAAGTGATTAGAAATATTGCACACTTTTTTGCAACAGTGGAGACATTGAAAATTACAGCAGAAAAGCAATCATGGGACTTGCTTGGTGTTGCTACAAATATATGTGAAGTAGGAGGAAGCTGAAAACGAACTGCTAAAGTGCTGCCTCGTGGACCCCAAGATTTCTGTAAGAAGATCTCAAATACTGGTGAAAAAGGACTTCTGGATGATTTGCAATATGCAGCTAAAAACCTTGAAAAGAATGAGCATCAATGATTTAACTAAACTGCTAATATTAATATATTAAAAAATTAGTTACAACACTTGTTTTGTTTTCTGATAGACAATTAAAAGTGCTTGTTTACTTCAAAAAAGATGTCAGGAGTCAACAAAAACTGCACGGAATGTTGACTTTCTCCCATCTTGAAGGATTCAGTAGCAGGAGGGCAGACTTTCCAGAGTCAGCATTAAGTGTAGGGGTAGCTGAAAAAAGGTGAAATGCTTTGGGGTTTCAGTTTAAAAAAGAAGGTTGTCTACTGTGAAAAGAAAAAAAAAAAAAGTCCTTATTCTTTAAAAGGAAAAGAAAAAAAAGAATAAATCAACATTTTTGTGCCACAGGCTGCCTGTGGGCCAGACATCTTTTCTAACATTCACCATTTGGAGTCCATTTCTCTCATTGACTGGAAACACTCTGAGTCTTTATTGTTCTGATGTACTTTGAAATGTTAGGAAACACATAATTTCTACACTTACAACAGAAAGTTTTTCCTTACCTCCAAGACTTCCAGGAGCAAGACTGGTTTGCTAGACCTGCATGCTTTCCCATCTCAAGCAATGTGTACATCAGTGAGCACATAGTAAACAGCAGACATGTATTCAAGAATAAAAATCTACTCTGTCCTTTTTTGCACATCCCACTGTAACAGACAGGACAGAAAAAGCATCTGCTGATGTTTATTCCCAATACACCTTCCTATTTGTTCCTCATAAGCAGCAACACTTGTGAGAGTTATTTGAACCCAAAGAGCTGTTTTCATAGCACTCTGAATTCCACCAACATTGTGAAAGGAAACATTTTCCTTGGGGATATTTAGTTATTTTAGAAAAAAATCCTAGTAATGACACTACATATTAATTTATGGTACATTATTCTATATCTTAGACCTTTTAAATGGAAGGTTGAATAGAAGGAGGTTTTTTACCCTCCCAGAAGTTTACAAAGCTGAGGTGTAAGAGGTTTCACTCAGTGGAGATGACAGAGGAATGGTATTGGTTCAAGACATGACAGTTGACCTATGGCAGCTTATCTAGGTAGTAAATTTGACAAGTTGTCTTGTAAAAGAATGTCATAGCACAGTTACTAGGCATTCCCATAGGTATCTGATAAGCTTCATCTTTTTATACAATTCTTAAAAAAAAAGAAGAAATTTGAATATAGGTTGTCCCGTGGGCTTACTTTTGTTAAACAGGGTGGGAAGGAGAAGGGAGAGGATGAAATCATATTCTGTAAAAAATGCCAACCCACTCATTTCTATTTTAAGCATAACTTCAGTAAAAAAAAAAAAAAAAAAAAATCATCTGAGCACCAATTCATATGTAATACTTGTTTCATCATTCAAAACCAGATTGATAAAATAGATTCAAACTACATCATTTAATAAGTTTTTCCAATCCTATATGTCTTGCTGTGTAATTAGCTTTGGTGTAAAATTTGTTTTCTCACAAGTCTTCCTATATGAAAAAGTGAACAGATGCATAAAGTGCCTGAGTTCTGACCAGCTGTGAATCAGCTTTAGTGGGGGAGTGTCTGGACCTCAACTGTTGTCTCTGAAAGTGATTTTACCCTTTATTTCTCCCAAGAGCACAAGTATATCCTCTAAAACCACGGTGCAAACAACTAGATCTAAAAATAATCATTCCAGACATAAAGCTACAATATTCTGCTTGCTGGAAAAAAAAATAGTAATAAAATCATAACAAGCCAAGTATCACAGATTTCATCATGGGAGCATCACCTCATCCCAGCAAAATACACATTCACAGCAATACATAACATAGCCAAAGCCTTACCACATCTCTAGTCAGCTATCACAAAGTGATCTAAAGTACAGTACAAAAATAACAGGGACTGAAGAGGAAGGAAGAATGACAACAGGTTTTTTTTTTTAGTCCCCTTTACAAGTCCAAAACATTAAGCAGAATGAGTCAAAATATACCTCAAAAATCTTTCCATTACAGACTAAATTAAGAAACCTGTAACTTTGGTAAAGAAGGGGGGTGGTTGGGGGTGGTTTGGACACACACACATCATGAGGGGGAGACAGAAGTAACATTTTCATGACTCATGACACTTAGATATACATCACTGACTTCGAATTGGAGAATAATGCAAAATATAGAATTATACTTAGATGTCTGGACATCAAGAATAAGGAGAATGGTATAGAATAGTGTCAAAGAAAGGATTAGAGGGACATTCCTTACACTCTAGTTGCCTATTGTTGACAGGCTGGGGTGCAGGGAGAGGAGGGGTAGAGATTATGAATCAACATGAGATGAGTGTTTTAATAAAGCCAAAACTTCTAAATAAATACCACAGATCTAGCATTAAAAATTCTGAAGGGAGGTGATTTTTTTATCATTACAAAGCTGTTTTATTCTGCATCAAGAATTTTATTTTAATGTTAAAGTACTCATAAAATAATTTTATATACCTAACTTTATAGTCCCATGAAATAAAAAAATAGAAATGATAACATATGCTGCTTAGAAAGATAACATCACTAATAGTCCTCTCATTGAGATTGATGAAGATGAGTTTACAATGGATATGGCCTGAAGCTAAAATGCAGGATTAAAAATAAAATACAGAACAAAATGTATTTTTAATTAATTCATATGCCACCCCCTTTCAATTGATGTATGTAGGAGAGATGTGTTAAGCCTACAATGTTCTTACCATGAAAAGACTCAGATCTTAAAAAATTCTTTTCTTAAATAGGTAGGACAGTGTATTACTGATTGTTGAAAGGACCTGCTCTATTTTAGGCACACCCACACTAAACTTCTCTCTTAAACAAAAATAACAACATGCATACACATGGCTGCCCATTCATTTCTTTAAAACAAAGAAAACAACTATGGGTAGCAATGCATGTGAAAATTTGCACTGTCATACTCACCTAAAAAAGACTCAGACTATTCAAAATAATTTAAGAAAAGTGTAAACTGGCAACACAATTTGTTAGTCTCTCATATAGAGATTATCACCAAAATGCAAGATTAAGCCTCAGAATCCCCTGCCTGTGGAGAAAAAATGTTATTTACTTAAAACTTCACCTTCTTAAATAACTGAATCAACCCTAAAAAATCACATCATATAAAATAATAACATACCTGCTATTCTTTTAGAACATGGAAGAATGGAGAGTTACTTATTCTAATAGTGGCCAGATGAAGACTCAATGTTATCTCTATTTCTTGGAAGTTCTAAGAACTTTTGAAGTCTTTCTTAAATATATGTAAATTTTTAGTACTCACAATGTCCAGATGACTCATTAATAACTGCTGTTCCAAAGTTTCACCAAGCAACTGGTCTTTCCAGTTCTGAGATGGATTGTTCCAAATCTTCAGTGCCATTTTGTTCCAAATCTTCTAAAGTATCTCCACAGCCTATACTAGGCCATTTCTAGTCACTGAAAGCTCCCCAGTCAAACACACCTAAGTGAGAGGCAATTACCCTGTTATTTGTTTGGAGTAGAAAGGAAAATTCTAGGATAGTAATAAAATACTTATGGAAGGAATTAAAACAAACCCTCTTACTTCACATGACTTGAACTGCAAGCTAACTACAGGATCAATAGGTCATCTTGAGATAGTTTTATTTCTTATCAGATAAGCTTCTTCCACTGCTTATCGGCTAAATATAATATTTTCCTTTAGTTTATCTTCAGTAAGAATACTTTCAAAAGAGACAGTAGGCCACATCCCACCCTATTAAACTTTACAATTTAACCAATTTCAGCAAAAGAGAACAGGGAGGAATATAAAGCACAGAGATGCATCTTGTCAGTTGAGATCCCATTTTTATTATAGCAGCACTGAGGCAAATTTTACATCTCTGCATCTGAGTCTGGATGGTTCATATTAAACAAAGAGCCATGCTTTTGTAAAATTACAGATTAAAACTGAAAACATTTGCAGAAGGAGAAGCAAAGGCAAATACATGAAGAACCGGGGGAGCTAGAGCAGAAATTGGCCCTAAGCCACAGTCAAGATCTTTCTCACTCTAAGCAGAGGAAGCAAGTGGGATGATACAAGCACGTTCTGTTGCTGGCAGCAGCATCTGTGCAGACTACTGTGGACTACACTGGTCTGCCTGGCTACCATGTCTGAATGCATGAATCAGAAGCTCTCAGGATTAAATCATTTCCAGTAATGAATTCTGTTTTCTAATTTGCAAACAGTGTGATACTGGAGCTCGGGCCAACAAAGCATCACAGTCACAGCGTGGCCACTGCTGCTGGTGCTGCAGCAGAAAGCAAGAGCAGTGACACAAATGACATTGTGAGCAGCATTAGCAGCAGTGATTTATTTTGTGGAGTTGGTCAGCTCATATCTACTGTTCTAGAGTGTCAGTGGGATTGAGACCCATGCTGTAGATGGATTGAAGTCATGGGTGAGGCATTTGACCTTTTACCAGAATGAAAGTTTGTTAGCAATTAGATGGTAACAAAACATTTGTGGTCTCTGGAGTAAAATCATGGTTCCCAAGTTTTTTTAATGCAAAACCTTCACAAATTGTGGGAGAGAAGTAATCCACAGACTTTCTTTACATTATAAAAAGATAAATATGGTGCGAACTCCTAAAGCCTTTTAGGTTTTTTTATTTTATGTGATATTATGTGAATATATTTTCTTTCCCTCTGTGCTCTTTACCCATTAGTTTTGTAGATACTGTGTGGTATATTATAGACCATTGGTTGAGAAACTCCAGAGATGGCTCCAGACAGATTTGGAAACTGCACAGTTGCTCCTTTTAGTCCAATACATTAATTCAATGCTTCTTAACAACCCACACAGTAATTCTGGTGGCAAACCTGGGAGAAATACTGGTCAGATTTTTCACCCAGTTTTGTTAACCAAATATTTTACAGCTTTCTTGTTGTTGTTGTTCCATCAGGATAAATTGACATTTTACGTTGAAAAATGCCTCCCACAAATCCTAACATAAGAAGAAGAAGAAGGAAAAAAAAAAATGGTCAGAAACATCTTCTGCTCTTGTCAGTTCCTTCAACCTCAGGAGTTTTAGTTTACAGTTTAAAAAAAACAACAGATGTCTTATGTGTTCTGGTGTTTAATGTTGATAGATTTGCTGGTTGGCTAGAGGTTACCTTCCAGCAGATGTCATTTTCAATGCTTCATATTGCTGGATTCTTACCCTTCGGTAGCAAGGCAACACTTAGAAGAAAAATCATAACCTTTTCATCAGTCAAAGTAGCACTGTAGGGCCAGTATCCAGCAAATGATGGTTAGGAAAAATATACTCAGGTCTGTCAGTCCATAGACTGGGAGAGATGAGCTTCAAGTCACCCACCCACAGGCATAACTTCACCCCTTCTGAAGACATTTTAGCTTCAAGATATCAAAATGCAGAGTTTGCAGCAGCCTGAAATGGAAACTTCAGGCTTCCCAGAGAACAGTTCCCATTTTTACAAGCAAATTACATAATTTCCCCTCAAGTTTTGCTACTCCATCAACAATATTATTATTACCACATGGTATCTAGGAGAAAAGGTAGACAAGGTAGATCAGGAGTACATGCTTTCTAACTCTAAAAATCATCATTTTCAGGTATCATTTTTATTTGAAGGACTATTTGTGTCACACTGGAGATAGTTTTGTAACGAGAAAATGATTACTAGTATGACAAAGATCTGTGCTATATTTTGTGATCAAAGGAATTTTAAGAGCAGGGAAAATGTTTCTGTGCATGTATATAGGAAAGTGGTACCTGTTACGGATGTTGGACTCCTTTGTTGCAGATTAACGTGTTGATGTTACTGAAATTTGTACCACCCCTCAGTATTTACAGAAATCCAGAGATGTGCAAACATGGAGTGGAAGGTGGGGGCCTTTTCCTTGCCATACCAGAACAACTTTGTTTAGCATTTTTATATATCCATTCCCTTTTCATTCTGGAAATTATGTCAGCACATGGCAACATTTCAGATGTACCTTAATATGGCAGAGAAGAACCCACTTCGTCCATCTCCAACCATCACTGGCCATGTTTTGTGGTTTGAGATAGGTGATGAGTTCACTATCTGAAAGCTGGTTCTGCTTAGGAATATCTTCCTAATTTTTGCTGCCTTTCTAAGTTTTTCTGAAGGCAAAACACGTGAGTCACAAGCTCAGATCAAGGTAGGTAGACATTTGCCACTGTATGTAAAGAAGAAAAGATGTCAAGAAAAGCCAAGGACAGAATCTAATCCTTACTGATAACATTAAAAAAAAAAGTACTCTGAGACAAATTACTTGTTCTAACAATAACCACCACCAAAAGAAGCCAACTGTGTGTTTCACTGGTTTACTGCAAAATAAAGCCTCATTATTTCACACAGATCTAATCAAGCAAGTGACAGATCAGCTTTTGGCTTTATATTTAGATATTAAGTTGGTTGATGTCTCTAATACATGTGTGGCTGTAATAAACGTATGCGGATAAAAATAGCTATCTTACATATATATAATTTTTTGTATCTATTGTCTGTTTTTTGAAATCCTGGAGGAAAAATGTGAGTTGTCATCTCCTTTTTCTCCCCCAAGTAAAATGGCTTTGAATCAGTAGTGAATACCAGAATTAACCGACCAAACAGCCCAAAGTTATGAATAAACTCAATGGCAACATTATGAGCCACAGATTACAAAATAGATATAGAAGGGCCTTAAAAGCACAAAGTGATTCTGAGGGAAGTTACTTAAGAGTAGCTGCTGTAGAGTCCACAGAAAGAAAAATAACAGAAAAAATTACCTGTGTAACTTACCAAAATAATGTGACTTCTCATCTTTGGCATATTCCTTAAACACAAGAACATAACATTATTTTAAGTTCTTGCAGGAACTTTACTCTGAGGGTGGTGGAACTGGTTCCTCAGGGAGGTGGTGGAGGTGCCATCCCTGGACACTTTCAAGGTCAGGTTTGATGAGTCTCAGAGCAACCAGCTCTAGTTAAAGCTGTCCCTGCTCATTGCAGGGAGGTTGGACTAGATAACCTTGAAAGGTCTTTTCCAACCCACACCATTTTCTAATTCTATTATTCTTTTTTAAGGAACCTTACCTGAAAAGTAAGATTGTTTAAAAGGAGCTTTTGAGTTCCTCAAGGTAGCTTTTCACTAATGACTGAATTAGGCCATTTGCTTCAGAGAAAGTTTTAACTTAATTTTTTTTTAATTTTTATTTTAAGAAACACAAAACCAGGTATTTTCACCAAAAGTCACTGAAAGATACGTTTATCTTGTTTTTCTGTGTTTTAAGAAATACTATCCTGTGGCAGATCCACTCTGCACATGAAGTTGGGATATTTGTAAGCACACAGCTAATTCACATATAAAGCTACTTAACATACAAAGTGATGCAATAATTGAGCACACAACCTAAAGTATAGTTTGGAAGAGCTGATAATCATGTCACCAGACAAGCAGCAATAAATTATTTCACCCATGTGGCTCAACAGACCAGTGTTAACAAGGTTATTTATTTTCTGGGCAGTTCATACTGAGGCTTTTTACTATATAGCTGACTATTAAATTCATCAGTAGGTTACCATAAAACTACACTAAGAGGTATAACAAATTTAAGAATATTTACTCTCTGGCATACACAGATATAACCATTTATAGCAAAACAAATTCATAACGAATTTAACACACTGGATATTTATAGTAAAATAAATTAATATTTGACAATAATAAAGCTTTTTTTTTTTTTTTCTCTCCATAAGGTAATATGTACTTTGTTAATTTTAGAAAGAAGACTAAAAGGCTAATAAATCTGGGCCTTTTGTGATAGTCAGTTCAGATGTTTACTAAAGCTATTGGAGTTAAGCTAGTATTTTCTTTCTTCTGAAAATAAAGAGCTTTTTTAAATCTCATTTAGATACATTAATAATTATGTAAATAATTTATTTATTCAGCAATACATTGCAATTTGTGTCTGAGAGTGCAATCACTACATAAAAGTATTAAGTGGTATTGTTATTATGAGGGGAAAAATCTCCCTGAACTCTTCTTCAGAGGAATATCACCATGACTCCTCAGCATCCTAATCCAGAACGATCAAGTGATAGCTTCACAAAGCACTGTGTTCAATTACTAATCTATTCTGAAATATATAATTCTGCATTTACTAGACCCAGTTCCAACTAGGAAATGACTTCAGAGTGTACTTAAAATAACATGATTAAAACAAGCAGTTCACAAGCAGCAGATTTAATGAAAACTGGTTTCTTACAGGCATGTACCTTGCAGCTAGATTCTTCAGGGTCTAATACAGTGCAAGACTGAACTGATGCATTCTTAAATTGGTTGCTCTCTCTTGATAGCCTGGAGTACAAAATAATGGGAGCCCATGGCTAATAAAGTCTTCCTCCTTTACCAATACACTTATATTCACCTAATTTGTAGGATAGATTTGAAACTCTTGTCTAGTTCAGCTGAATTTTTTTGACATGTGAAAAAGCTGAAGGTGAGGAGACTGTCACTGTGGTAGGTCAGCAACAGGACTCCTGTTTCCTGATCAGTTTGGCTGTATCACTCACCTGAGCCCAAATACTCCAAGGAAACTAGCCACTCACTGCCAATTAACTTCCCCCATTCCCAGGTCCCCAGCACATTAGCTCTACTGTCTATGTAATGACATCAGGTACACTGAAGAAATATCCAATTACTACAGCAACCAATCTATTCTTTCAGCACTTCACAGGCTATTTATATTCATTTAGAGGCAGCCAGACCTATCAGCTCATGTATGAGTTACAGCAGTGTCACAGGAGCTGGCCTGCTGTTGAAGCTGGATTTTCCCTGCACTTGAGCCTCAGAAAGTTCAATTAATTGGGCTTTAAGCTGGTGACTTTCAGATGTGGATGTTCATCAGGGAGCTGATAGAGATGAAATGATTTCTTTTCTTTACCCCCACATTGGAAATGTTCCTTTTCTTAGGGACTGCTTCAAAAGTTAAGTTTTGATTCCTTGGTGTAAAGAGGCAGATAAGATATATTATTGAACTTCAAAAACCTCTGGAAGTTTGTTGTAGAATTCTATAAATATTTCAGCAAAGAACTGATGTTTCTTACCCTTTTTCTTCTTAAACTAAGGACTTATTTAGATTAAACACCTTGTGAAAGC
Source organism: Corythornis vintsioides (assembly GCA_025447755.1). Taxonomy (NCBI): domain Eukaryota; kingdom Metazoa; phylum Chordata; class Aves; order Coraciiformes; family Alcedinidae; genus Corythornis; species Corythornis vintsioides. The sequence continues at coordinate 19,663 of JAOEGS010003996.1, forward strand.
CTGTTTTGTGTATTTGTAGTCAATCCTACCCAGTGAGGGGAAAAACAACAATAAAAAAGCTTTCATTTCATTTAACTCTACTTCTTAAGATTGCATTCTTGCATTTCCATATACAGATATAAAAAGTGTCAATCAATTAATGACAACCATGTTTACCATCAAAACAAAAACACTTCTGTCAGTTAGTCTTAGTCTTGCTACTGCTTCAGCCAAAACACCTTAGCCTTGTTAAAAAATCAGATTATTTCCTAGCTATGTTTTGGTGCTCACAGCCAAAACTATCCAAAGATCTGCAGGACCATACAGGGTTGCACAGTTTTCCATTTTAAGAGCAGAATAAGCAGAAGTATGATTTCAGTACAAAGCACAGTGTAAATAAGATAAGCACAGAGTAAATGTTAATGCAGATGGAAGGGGAAATCTCACTTGTGAAGTTTTCACCCCAGCTTTAGAGACTGGATACAGCAGCTAACATGATTTGGTATTGATCTAAATTGTCTGGAGAGTGAACCTGAATTCAAGAGTTCATTCTCACAGTTGCCACTATGGAAGGAACAAACTGTTATTAACAGTTTAAGGTTGTCTTTGCCATCCTCCATTGACACAGCATTTTTCCTACTGCATGGCAACCATTTCTACAGGCTCTGATTTATTGACATGTCTTCACAGCTGAAAATTTTTCTTTTAATTCAAAGATGGCTAATTTTAGTATCTTCTTGTCTCTGCAAGAAAGAGGAGAAACTGGACAAGCCTTGCACAGAGGCTTCCCTAGCAACTGTATAGGAATTATTGCTATCAAAGTGTGACCTTGTGCTGAGCTGCCCAATTCCACATTTGCTGTAGTTCTGCAAGAAAGAGAAATCACTTTGATCAGTTTTATTGATTTCTGAGCTCACAGTGGCTTTGTAAAATTTTTTCACAATCTGGCCTTTACCTGTGTTATTATCTTGCTGTTTCAGGTGATTTTTCACTGGTATCCATTCTGGACTGTGACTCTTCTATAGGAACAGGGAGACTGTCAATAAACTGCTACCCACAGCTTAAAAAGTTGGCTATGGACACCTTTCCCTTCCCATTTTGCTGTTCCTTTCCTGTTAAATTTTACTGCTATTTTGCCTGTAGTAACAGGAACAAAACAAGCCCAGATAGTTGACCAGGAAGGAATATAAAGGCTTTTTTTTCTTGGCAGTATTTTAATGATCCATATTCTATTACATATTACCTCATAAAGGCTCAAAGGAATGGGGTCATATCCTAGCCCCAAAAAATAAGAAATCTCCTTATTATTCTAAAACTCCTATGGAATATCTTCCTTCTTTCTTTTTGATTTTTTTTTTCCCTTAGAAGAAAAAATATAATTGATTCAGACCCAGCTTTTAAAATCTATTTTAGTACTTCGAGGAAATTAAAGAAGATGACATTTCAAGAGCAGGTATTTCCCCACCAACGGACAAAAAACAATTGGAAAATGGTAAGTTCAATTGCATTTTCAAGAATTTCAGAAAGAAATATCAACTGAGAGCCTCAGGGATACATGTCTTACAGTACATTATTTACTAACGAAACCAAATTCCCCCAAAACTTCATATGCCAACCCTAACAAAAAAATCAAAGTCACTTAGTAGTGTCATTTTCACAGTGAAAATCTAGTGGCACTGCACATGTCTGGCACACAGCAATTTAATCTGTTTGCTAATGCCAATACCATAAGTAACTTCAAGCATATGGTCAGAGATTTTAAATTGGATTCTGTATTCAACTAAAAGCCACTATGGAGAGTAGAGCACAAAGGAGTGAAATCATAAAGATCTGGTTGCTGAGCAGATAAGCTGATGACTAACACTGTGCTGAAGCATCCCTCAAATATTCAATTGCCAGACACAACTGCCAAAATCCCAACTTGATCAAAGGCAACTGTGATTTACTATTGACTGCAACAACAGGATCTGGTTTCTCCCAAAGACTTGCTGCTTCTTCCCTGCTGGGCACCAATTTGAAGCCCAGGGCAGGAGGAATATGTCAGCACAAATGACGAAGATCTGTGATAATACTGAGTGTTATTATTTCTAGTATTATGTTAGTATTTCAAGCCCAAATGTCATATTTAAATTGCTTCAAATGGCAGTCCTACAACCATAAACTTTGGAAAAGAAAAGAAAAGAAACATTACAGTTTCTGCCATTCATTTCTATCCAGTGGTAAATGTAACAGGATTTCTGACATGCATTGAAAAAATACTGATTCTTCATCCCTTGAATAGTTCACAGTAATCCAAAAATTGTTCAAGGAACATAGGAAGAAGAGCAGGAGAAAAAAAAAAAAAAAAAAAAAAAAAAAAAAAAAAAATCAGAAAAAAAAACCAAATAAAAAACTTGTTCCTCTTAATTTTTTTTATTACATTCAATTTT
>JAOEGS010003997.1:12832-26766 GCA_025447755.1 Corythornis vintsioides
GTGACTTGGTCTAGGTGATCCTGCTGTGGCAGGGGGGTTGGACTAGATGATCTTTCTAGGTCCCTTCCAACCCCTAATATTCATTGATTCTATAATTCTATACAAAGCTTTCTGGACATGATCCCAGGGAACTGGCTGCATATGGCCCTGTTGAGCAGGGGTATTGGATCGGACAACATCCAGAGGATCCTTCCAACCTTGACCATCCTGTGATGATGTAGGCATTGAGTCTACAGGTCAAAATAAGTATAATAAAACCAAACAATATAGTAGCATAAAGCTGGTAAACAATACAGGTGTAGATAATTTAGTGTATCTCATGGAACTAAAAACCAACAAGTTTCAAACTATTGTGTGCTGTCAAGCATTGTTAAATATTATCTTCTATAGATCTTCAGTCACTTGCAGTTACTGGTAGTACCCATGGCCAAAAAAAATCGTTTCTCTTTCTATGAAACACATAGTATTTGCACATATATAGGATTTCACTTACTCAAAGGGGATTTTATCTTTTCCCTAAACAATTCACCCTCTGAATATGAACACACTGCTTTTCATACATCTATACAGCATTCTACAGCTTTAAGGTTTTAGTGTTTGCATTGTTTTTTTGTTTTGTTTTGTTTTTCATTAGTTGCATTTTTTTAAAATTTACTTTTATTCCCAAATACTTGTTTTGTTTGCATTTTGAATATGCTAACCTAGACCCCTGATCATTCAATATATCATTCAACAGCACCATGAACTACTGTTTTTTCAACATTTTAATATATTTTATTATGACATTTTTTACAATCTGCTTTAGAATTTACTGCAGAAAAAACAAAGAAACAACAACAACGATAATAAAATAAATAAAAAAACCCCAACAATAAAACCCCCACATATTTTCCCTCTCTTCTGTGCTTAAATTTCCTATCTTTACTTTTTCCCTTGGAATTCTCCTTTTTTTTTTTTTTTTTTTTCACAGATACAACATCTGATTCTAACTTTAAGCACAAGAAAGTAAACTTTTAACACTTAACCTAAAATCCTTGTGTTTTCATGAAATTGCTGCCTTGTTAAGAATTCATAGCTGATATAAACAAGTATTCAACTGATGGTAGATTTGTTTGTTTCTCTAGGAGCAGAGGCAAAGATCCAAATGATGCTTCAGCCAGCATCAGTCATTTGAAAGGTTCGTTCATTTTTAAACCAACAGGTTCTACTAAATCAGCTTGCCTCCTTGGCCAACATCCTGGGCACTCCTGTCCTATAGTCACATACATCTATGTGAATGCAGACTCACACACACATAAAACCTTTTCTGGTCTTCTCAAAGAAGCCCCAAGGTCAGGTGTATCTTTTATTGAGTTCCTTTGGTTTGCCAAATTTTTGCTTTTCCTGAATCTCATCCAGGTGAAGTTGGCCTTAATCCTCTTCATTTGAACCTCTTTCTAGCAAGAGTTCCCACCATGCTTTTCATATATGCAATCCTTCTTATACATCTGTCTGAGGACAGAACTTGCAGAAAGAGCAGAAAGAAGTGTCATGAAAGAAGACTGAGACTGAATGACAACTTCTCAAGTTTTCATACTTGCACACTTTCCTGACCACATTCTACATCTCCACTGTTCCTGATTATCAGAAAAGATTGGATTAATCACAAATCCTTGCTGTGTTTTTCTTGATACTCACATTCTACACACTCACTAAGCTTCTTGTACTTTGTGTACTTGTTCAGTTTACCAGCCAGGAAGCTTGAATGATTTTGACAGCAAATATTAAAAACAAAATTTTATCAAGCACTTCACTTAAAATCAAAACTCTTTGGCCAGCTTGCTTTATTTATGTATTAAAATCTGTTTGGGATTATAATTTTCTTTAAAGAAAATCTTTTTGCCTGTTTCCCCTTTGTCTTCAATGTATTTCATTCTTCTCCAATTCAGCATTTTTCTTATTTTGTAATTATGATCACAGTGAGATCTCTTGCTTTGTTAAAATAATCGGTTTTCTTGCTTATAAGAAGTTCTACTGAATTATTTTTTCTACAAAATTCCATGGCTTTCCAATTTTTTTCAGCTCAGTAACCATAGCTAAAGTAAGTGACAGCACCATCAAAGTGGTTTACTAGTTGGGTTCAGCCAGCTTAGTAGGAATTTTTATTGAAATTATACTGGAAATAATGTGTCTTGCAGAAATGGGAAATGCAATGCCTCCTCTCTATAAAAAAAAGCAGAAGAAACAAAATATTCGACTACCTGTAGATTAAAAAACCTCCTGCTTTCTGTCTTCAATAATGGAGCTTTTATTTGTTGTACTGTACTGAGCAAACTGTAATAACAGACATACAGAAAACAGAACTGAAATCTAAGTCCCTCCTAGTTTAAATTCCATCTTCACTTTGGACTGATCTGCTGAAGCTATATATATCTTAAAGAAGCTACTTGCTTTGAGATCAAAGCAAAAATCACACCTTTCTTTCTTGTATCTCTATTAAGAGGATGCACCTCATAAATTTGATTCCACACTCCTTTTATTACTCTTTCCAGAAATTGATATAAAGGATTTCTTCTTACGCTGTGAAGGAAAGGATCTTTATAAATTTTCCTAGTCCCCTGAGACATAGCTTGTAAACCTAAGGGCTTGACAACTTTCCCTATGGTGACTTCAGAGCGCTCCATTGGAAAAAGCTTTCCTTGGTACTCATTATCTGATTTGTCCAAAGTTCACCTTTCTCATTGTAATTTAAGAAAAAAAAAAATGAGATACAGATGAAAGTATGTTAGATGTTTTTGATTTTTAAAAAGTCTCATCAAGAGGCTTCTGAAAAGCCAGAGGGAAAAGAAATCTACCTTAAAGATTGGAAAAGAATGCAATCTAGTGGATTCTAAACCAAAATCTCCTGCTTAACCCTTAACTGCATCTGAATGTTCCAGATTCCTTCAGAGAGAAGAACCCCTGATGCAAGTACTAGATATGTTGGAAGATCTCAGGACTTTCAAAATGCAAATAGAGAAGTGAACTATCCCATCACAGTAGGCATCACAATATACCTGCAAAAGAAAGTGTTAAATGCGTAGTCAAGAAAAAATAGCAGGTGGTTACTCCTTTAATTTTCTGAAGCCTATTGCTTGTAATGGAATGAAGCGAGGTTAGGCAACACTGAGTATAAATGTTCTGGAAATGTTCGAAAAACACAGATACCTTTTCTCTAAAAGGTGGAGTAGCAGTCTTGTCCAGGTGCCACACTAAAGCTCTGGTATGGAACAAAACCACATCAACATATATTTGTCCAAGAACTTTTCATTATTTTCCTTATTTATTTGATTTAAGAGAAAACTTGAATGCAATACTGGTAGTAGATAAATGGTTACACTACCTCTTCTTTAATAGTGCATATATAGCACAAATATAATCTGAAATCAAGCACAAAGTCTGGTATGTACATACTGCTCATTGAGGAACATGTGCTAAATTAGGGTATGTAAAGAAAAGTAAAAAAAAAAAAATCAGGAGGAACTGGATGGAGAACAGTGAAAAGAAGAGTGGAAAAAGCAATTAATGATTTTTTTTTTTTTTCAATCTGTGCAAAACAGTTTGGGAGAAAGAGGATTCTGAGTATATTCCAGGAATTGCTGGGTACAGAACTCTCAAACTGAACTCAAAGAACTATCCGTATCACCTAAAAAACCTCTCTATATCCATCTACCTACAGAGTTCACTCTGGTTCACTGTTTCCTTTGGTGCTATTGTCTGCCATGGGGTTACCATCAGAGAACACTGGTAGGCAGTACTTCCCTCTAACATCTATTTTCAACCGCCTAAATTGGTCTTCATCGGATTCCATTGTGCACACTGCAAAGAAACTTGTCTTGTTGCCAGCTAGAACTGTGAACTACATGTCTTTCTTTTCTTCACTGTTCTTTTTTTGGTTCACAAGCAACCTCCTACCAAAAGCAGAATCCGCAGAAGAGACTACATCCAAGAGATAATGCAATGAAAAAGTATGAAGAGAAGCCCAGGTGGCCACCTTGCAAATTTCCAGTGTGGAAGCCTTCGACCTCTCCGCCCAAGAAGCAGCTATAGTCCTAGTGTAATGAGCTTTACAAACCCTGGGAGCCTCTTTACCCTTAACTACATACGCCTCCCTAATACAATCCCTTAACCATCTAGCTAAGGAACTCTTAGAAGCCATCTGACCCCTCTTAAGACCCCCTAAGAGTACAAACAATCTGTCAGAAGACACAAAATCTTTGATTCTTCTGTGATAAATCCTAAGTGTTCTTCTTACATCCAATTTATGCAGCCATTGCTCTTTGTCATTGCTGGGTTTAGGGAAAAATGAGGGCCAAGAAACCGCCTGTTTTAGATAAAACTCAGATGCCATCTTTGGGACAAAAAAAAATTTAAAAAGAGGAACCATCCAAAGAACTACTCTGTTTCTGATGGAACTTTACCCATGTTCTGTATATCCACATTGAAGTACTATGGGATACACTGAACAAAAATCAACGAAAACTGCCATTGAAACAACTACATACATAAACACAACACGACTCACAAACATGAAAAAAAACCAGATTATTTTTGTCACATCTCCATGTGAGTTACATAGATGAAAAGGTTCCTGAGAATACTAAAAGCAATCAAAAAGAAAAGGGAGTGAGTACAAGTCTCCCATCTATGTGATGCCTCTGGAAACTTTAGCTCACCTGGTTTTTAGCCTACCTTTTTGGTACCTGCCAGCATCCCTTAATTTAGCAGCAGCACCATTTCCAGAGGACTGGTACTTCTGATACGCCTGCAGTGCAGTGGCTGTGGGGTAGTCTGCATACACCCAACCTAGTTTAAAACCAGTCAGAGGGAGTGAGGGTAACTGTCTAGCATCAGCAGCAGATTGCTCCGTCAAAGCTAATTTACCCAGGTTCTGCAGCCCATGTTGCGCTGTGAACCTGATACTGATACCCAAGTTAATTTAAAGCTCCTTTGGATGGATTTACACTCTGAATTCTGTTAAATTAAGCAAGATTTCTAGTAATAAGGCTTTGAAGTACAGAAAACGGTCATTAAATTTTCTAGTCACATACTATAATGTGTTCTGGTGAAAATAAAGCAAGGATTCTAATCAATCTTTCTTATCAAAACTCATTCTTCATCAGTGACAAAAATAAGGTTGCTAGCCCAATATAGGAAATGAACAGAGAAAATCTTAAATCCCTTCTGGTATTTAACAAAACCTGGAACTACTGGGAACATAGCTCTCATTCTCCCATATCAACTCATCTTTCACTTCATCACTACAACAGAGATTTCTGACTATATTAAGTGAAAATAACATCAATAAACCCTTCTCATGTTCAGGCTTTTAATAGAAATTCCTCCAGTCATGTCTTCTTTTTGGATAGTATCCAGAAATTGATGTAATTGAACAAAGTTTTATGACTAAAAACACCTGACCAGAGCAGCAACATTAGAAACAAAGATGTCTGAAGACTTCATTAACATCACCTGTAAAAGATCTACCGTCACCTGTGTAAGGCTGAAAGTAAATGTATGTTTTCTTTAGAACAGGCCTCCTACATAGAAGACTGCCTCCTACAACAAGATCTCATAATGACTCCTAGATTTAATTAAGTAGATGCACCAGTTAAGAACCCACTTGCTGTAGATTACTCTAAAAGAATATTCAAAGAAGAAGGCGGCTCTCAACACACTGTCGAGGAGCAGTTCTGAAGTGTAATTAAGCTTGGAGAAATGCCTGTAGAATAAAGTCCTAAATACAATTCCTTGAAAGTAAAGAATGTCTTCTTAAAATTGAAATCATTACATTCTCGTAACTATTGGAAATCATGTCTTACAGTTATGTAAACATGCCAAATAAATTTCCCTTTCAAGATTTTTTTTTTCCTTTAATCTCAAACTATAAAAATAAAAAGTATACTTTAAATTACCCTTACAGAATGTTAGTAGATGGCTGGCCTTGATGATCTTGAAGGTCATTTCCAAACTTAACATTTCTATGATTGTATGATTCTATGAATCTATGAGTGTTTACCCAGTCCTCCATACTACAACCATGATAACTTTAACACCTCTTTGTAGGATCAAGGTCATTAAACATGAACCACAGTGTATAATAGCTTCACATTTGAGAATTAGTGCAACCATGAGGCAGAAACACATCAAAACCAATAGCAAAATTGGAACTTGAATGCAATTTTTTTTAATGTCTATTCTAAACATAAATAGTTTAACCTGTATTTCTTTCAGTATCATTAGATGAAGACTCCATTGATAAAATGTGTGCTTCAAAACTCCTTTTTTAATCTTTTACTTTACAACTTTTAAAAAATAAATTCAGTATTCCATGTCTACACTCTCAAAACAGCTTTCTTCTCAGCCTGAAGCCTGACTACAGAGATATCAAATATTTGACTCCACCTCTCCTCTCTCCCTAAGCAGCCTGGCCTCATTTCTGGTCTCATGCTTTCCTTCAATATAATGAAAGCTCTTGAAACCATTTGCTCTCTGGTGACCTGGAGTCTGTCTTCTGCTGGCAGAAACAGCAGTGTAGAACATTTATGAGCACACTGTGTCCTGGAAGGTGCAATTCACTTGAATTTTCAGGATTTCAGGTTCTCCTCATATGACATGAATACAATTAGATGAAGAAGAAAGTGAGCTTGGAATCTAAAGCAAATGTAAACCTGAGGCTTAATCGTGAAGCAGTTTACATTCTGATGTAGAGTCTACTCCTAGAAAGTACCCACTGAAGCCAGTGGGATAAGCATGATAAACACAGTACAAATTCGAGTTTAAGAGAACTATAGTTCAAAGTAGAATTATATATGAACAAATTTAGTTTCATGTGTACTATGATCAATTAAACTGATGTTCAAGTCAGGGTGTTTCCCTTGAAACAGGGTGTTCATTTCTGTGTCCTCCCTTGCCCTTCTGAGGACAAGTTCAGAAACAGCCACAGTTCAAATAGTTCAGACTCCATGTATTGTTTTGTCCTATACAAAACACAGGATTTTATAGATAAACCAATAGGAGTTTTTTGATGAAAATGATACTTTTTCATTAAGATTCTTCATTGATAACCACAGTATGTCACATCTTTACACACAACTATCAGTTCTTTTCAACAAGTTGCTGTGGTCAAATGTAGATCTGCATATTTCAAAAAGACTTTCAGTGGATATAGTTAATACAATTGATTACAAAGTATGATGACATAAATCAGGTAACTGATGTTGAAAATCATACAAGATTATTGTTTTGCACAATATAGAATGAATAAATAAGGAAAAGTCTTAATTACCTTGAACATTCCTATTCCTCTCTGTAAACGAAGGCACCAACAGGATTGCTGCAGAGACCTCCTCAATTTTTTCTTCCATTACTAAAAACAGCTTGATAAGTTGAGAAAGACATTTGAGTTGATACAACGTTAAGCAGAAGTTCCTTCCTTTTTTGTGGTATTCTTGGGAGGCTGTAGAGGTAAAATGATAAAATACCTTTCACTATAGCTTAAAAACCGATCCTGAAAACCTGATAATATAAGAAAGTATAATACTTTAAATAATTTCATTTTTGCCATAGCATAGTGTATCTTTTTCTCATTATAAAATACTGTTACATTAGTTCTTCCTAAATCTTTGGCATTTCTGAACTATATAGGAAGTTACAAATAAATCCCAGGTTTTGTTATTCAATAAAGTAGGATTTTTTCCAAGCAACTGATCTACTCAGAAACATTGTCACCTGTGTTATACAGGAAAAAAAACACTGTGTTGCAAAAAGTGATTGAACAAAAGGAAAAAAACCCCACGTCATTACTTTATTTTAATGGTTTGGGACATCTCATCACTACACTGTCACTCTGCAAGTCACCTTGTCTGTTTAACAATCTGCTAGCACAATACAGCTGATGAATATGACATCTGAGTGAAAAGAAACATCAATCTAACACTCCACAGCTTTAAATATGTGGGGTTTGAAAACAAGTGAGACTGTCAGTGAACAAATATCAGCAAGTATTATTCCTATAAGCATTTGGTATTTAAAAGAAGAAACTGAACGTTTTATTTTGAAAGGTTAACACTTATAATTGTAACATATAATCATGTCACATCAACCAGGGATCTCTGATTTGAGCACAGTCACACTATATAAGGCTGTTGAGCTGTTTCCAATTCGGTATTACCAAACCACTTGGTTTTAAGTGTTTTAATTTTATAACTTCTTTAAATGTAACAAATTGCACTTCTATGCAAATTGCAGTGAGCTGATACCATGCTCCTATGTGGTTCTGTTGAAGATGTTATCACCAGCAGTTTATGTAGAAAGTGAGAGCCAGAGTAGTTTGAAAAGGAAGCTCTGAAAGAAGAAAACAAATTGAAATTGATTGAAATATACTTTTATGTGTCAAATCCCTCTTACCTTTGCATTTTTTATATAGTCAGTATCTTCCTTTTCCCTCAACGTTCCTAGATATTATTTTGTTTTTATGAATTCACAAATCATTTTTAACCAGACAGAGATCTAAGTAGCAAAGCAGAACTCTGAATACAAATTCCTTGATTTGCGATTCCAGTTTCGCATCCTTTAGAGATTGAACTTTAGAGAATGAAGTCTTGGATACACATCTGAATCTCCTCAAAGTTCTGAACAGATGTATTCATGCTAGTCCCTTGCATTTCTAAGAATGGCAAAAGAAAGTGTTAGGTGTAATTGTCTCTCTTAGTGCCTTTCCTCACTGACTAACAAGTAAGTAATATCTCTATCACTGGATTTCCAAGTTTAAATCTCAAACCTAAAAAAAAAAACCAACAAAAACCAAAACAAAACATTCTGCTACTCAAGAGTATTTGTCTCTTTTACCTGAAAATTAGATAATACTGACTGTAGCTGATGTGAAATGACTGCTTGTGTCTGTAAACAACCAGAAATAACAGGTCCAAGACATAAGAACCACAAATCACATCATAAAAATCAATGGAACAGTTAGTTCTGTCTCCTGTAATTTGGAAACCTTGTGATGCTCCTGCTCCCTCTCTTCAGGAACAGAGAAACCTTCTAGTTACTTGTCTGTCCAAGTGGTATTGTTCTCATTAGACTAAAAGGAAGTGAGACTAAAAGCCAAAGGTGTGCCACAGTAGTATTAATTTTAGAATATAATACTAAACTCAAAGGAAATAAAAACTTAATTTTTTTACCTTCAATGACCGATCAAAATATATTTCAGCTGGAATGTTAAGAGAGTCAGCTCAAAGATCCCTCTCTTTATGTGCCAATAAGAAGTGAACACCTTCATATATGACAAGGCATACTATAGAAAACACAAATGAACACTTAGATAATCACTAGAGAAAAAGCTTGCTACTTAATACTACATATCTTCTACAAGTGTCTAGAAAAGTTCTCTATCTTTTTAGGTTGTGAAGTACAGACAAACTTCTAGATGCTTGAAGGTAGTGAAGAATGCTGACTTAAAAAAAAAAATGAGGCAATCATAGAGGAAATTCTATCATTGACAGGAAGGCAGAAACTTATGCACTATCATCTGATAAGCAGTCAATCCTTACAGACAATAGGAAATGAGATAACAGTGGTTTCAGTGCACTCCCGAAGGTCTAAAACATAAAGTTGAAACTCCTTGAGTCAGTCAGATTTGCAACCTACCAGAAATCTACAGACAGTGACTACTTGGTAATCCAGTTCAACATAAAGTGATGTACAAGCCTCTGTGGCCAGAAGATTGTCAAGATAAAGGCATTAGAAAATGTAAAGGAAAGGTGATAGCATCATGTAACAACTCTAATTCTCCTAGAATTGCTGACAACAGGGAAAGAAGGCTAAATGATCACCTTGCACTACAAGACTAAAACAGAGAATCCCTGAGATGGGATGCATCACACAACAACAGAGAAGTCCTAAGGCTTCTCTGGAAAGAGAAAGATGATCAACCAACCACCTATATGCTATGGGTAACCCATGTGTAATCCTCCTTTTGTCCTTTGTTGGACTTCATTGTGATAAAGAAAATGTAATGTGATCTACATTTGACATGACAAGTATACCAAAGATCCAGATGTGACAAAGATTCATGCATCATTTACACGGGCTTTTTGTAACAATACTATGGATGGGTAAAGCCATATACTCTTACATCATGCTGATGTGTCACTGGACCTGTCTAACAACCCAAGTTGATGACAATAAACACAATAGGCATTTGAAAGGACAAATGCTGTTCCAGTGACACCTCTCAACTGCTGACCTGCACAACACACATGAAGTTATGTTATTCTGCACAGTTCACAGCTCTGGAGGCTCTTTCCTTGAGTAAAGACTTTGACACCATTTCCCATAGGATCCTCCTGGAAAAAACTGGGTGCTCATGGCTTGGATGGATGTTTCACTGGATAAAAAAACTGAATGGATGACCAGTCCAAGAGAGTGATGCATGGATGCAAATAATGGTGCAAGTAGTGGTGTAAATCCAGATGGTGGCCATGCACAAGGGGTATTCCCCAAGGCTCAGTCCTGGGTCCTGTTGTGTTCAATATCTTTATCAACATTCTGGGCAAGGGGATCAAAGCACCCTCAGGAATTTTGCAGACAATACCAAATTGGGTGGGAGTGTTGATCTGCTGGAGGGTTGGAAGGATCTACAAAGGGGTCTGGCGAGACTGGATTGATGGGCTGAAGCCAATGGGATGAGGTTCAACCAGGCCAAGGGCCGGGTCCTGCCCTTGGGCCACAACCTGCACCACTCCAGGTTGGGGCAGAGTGGCTGGAAAGTGCCTAGCAAGAAGGGACCTGGGAGTTGGTCAACAGGCAGCTGGAGATGAGTCAAGAGAGTGCCCAGGTGGCCAAGAAGGCCACTAACATCCTGGTTCATGTCAGCACTGGTGTGGTCAGCAGGACCAGGGCAGAGATTGACCCCCTGCACTAGGCACTGGGGAGGCTGCCCTCTAATCCTGGGGTCAGTTTTGCACCCCTCACTCCCAGAGGGGCTGCTGCGTGGCCAGAGACAGGTAACAGAATTGGAGAAGGGTCTAGAGCACAAGTGTGGTGAGTAAAAGCTGAAACACCTGGGCTTGCTGAGCCTGGAGAGAAAGCAGCTCAGGGAAGACCCTCTGGCCCTCAACAGCTCCCTGACAGGAGGATGGAGCCAGGGGGTGTTGGGCTCTTCTACAAGGAACAAATTGCAGCACAAGAAGAATGGGCCTCAAGTTGCCCCACGGGAGGTTTAGGTTGGAGATGTCATGACACAAACCAACTTCCTTCTTGAACCACCTGCAGTTTTATACTTTCACTCTTTTAAACCTGTTTTTTTTTTTTTTTATGTGTCTGAGTTTAATTAATATATTTCTTGTACAAATAAGTAGCTGCAGCAGAACCTTTAGCTACAGGCATACATCAACAGGACCACTGTAGTGTTTCCTAACAATGGGACACGCTGCCCTCATGTTAAGGCATTGCCTTGTGAGAATAATTTCAGAAAAGTTACATAAAGGCTGGTACAGAAACTACAGAGAGACAAACTGGATCACATAGCCATTGTCAAAGTGCTCACAGGACAATTTTGCAAGTATTGCTCTAAATACAGGTGAGGTTAGGACCTAAACAAACACAGAGCAGTAAGAAAAGGTTCTGAGCTCCTGAACATAGCCTCAGGCTTCCTTCTATGTGGAACAAGAATCATAAATATACTGCTGTACAAAACCATTGCCTACACTGATGATTTCTGGACTGCTGTGGAGGCCAAATCTGTCAGGAGAAGAATCGTTAAGTCAGTACAGTGTGATAACTTTAGTTACAACAAGAACAGTGTCAGGGAGTACCAAAAGCTGGCTGCTCCCTGAGGGTCAGAGCATGACTGTATGGCTGCATTGAAAAGATGATGAAGAAACAAGGAAAAAGGTAACAGTCAGAAAAAAAAATTTGCTGAAACACAGGGTTTTGTTGTTTCATTGCACAAATTATTACCTTCAGCTAAAGGTAAATATTTAGATTCAGATGCTGGGAACTCAAGATGATTATGCACTGCAAACACAGCCACCAAAATGCAAGCACTTTGATTGTAATTTTCAACTGGGTTTAGTGATAAAGTTATGAAAAAGTTTATCTAGAAAACACCCAAAATGTCATTTGTTAGGTGCAGTTGAAGTTACACACACAAAAAATTCATATAGCTATTTCTTTACACTTTAGATAGCACTAAGACCTTCTTAACTGCAAAGAAGTGTGCTGCCTTAATTTATTTTTATTCTTGTATTTTAGGCTTGAAATGCAAGATGGAAAATAATTTCACCTCACCTAGATGGCAAACCACTCCTTCTACCAATAAACAATAAAAATGCAAGACTCAACACTTTTTCTGGAGTAAGAAAAAAGCAACATTCCAAATACATAAATGGCAACTTTGCTGAGCTTTTACATTTACATTACTGAGAATAAAAAAATATTAATAATGCTATTAATAATGTTATTAGTAATTTTAATAATAAATCTTGAGAGTAATAAAAAACATTTTCACTTAGACTAATTGTACGAAGTGTTAGTGCAAAATATATCTAATTTTAAAAATTACAAGCACCTCAGTTATTGGTGGCTAAGAGATTAGAGTCTTTATATATCATAAACATAAATGTTGTTATGACTAGCTACATTGGGTTAAGCTAGAACATCTCTTATCCTACTATCCTGGGCTTGGACAGTGACTGAAAGAGGAAGATCAAATAAACATATCGCAAGAAAATAATATCCTCAGACCTTACCTAGCTCTTGACCACCTGCAGTTGGGCAGCATCCACAGACAGGTGTGACACACTTATTATTGGTAGTGGATTTCTATTCCATCAATTTCTCCAGTTATCCCCTGAACCCACTTACATTTTTATTATCCATAACATTTTGTGGAGAGAAGTTCCACACCTACTAACCTAACTCTGGGTTAACAAACACATTATTTTGTTTGCTTCAATATTTCATTTTCTAGCTTCACCCAATGCCAGCCAGTTTTAAGTATCAGTCAACTTACTGGTACCTTTTTTTTTTCCCTAATACCTCCATTTTATAGGTCTCTATTGTATCCTATCATCTTTAATTTGTTTTCAAACTGAAGAATTGTAGCTCACTTATTTCTGTTTATATGGAAGCTGTTCTACATTTACCACCTTGCTGCCCTTCTCTCAGTCCTTTATGCTTTTCTCTACAACCAAAAAATATGTGTATGTAGAATAGAGTCTAGTGAAACAGTAAGTTGTAAAAAGACACAAAGGGATTACAGGTGAATTGGGGACAGCCCTGTAATACTAAAAAAATAATAGCTCATCTTTCAGTAAGATAAATTAAATACATTGTAAAGTTAGCTCTACTCAGAATTAACCAAAAAATCAGCATGTCACTGAAACATCAAGGTTAAATTCAGTGTGGATGCACTACGTTTCAAACACTGAATCTCAGCCTTCGTATGTATTTGCGTATAAAGACATTTTCTGCAAAATAACCACTTTGGGAGCTGTTAGGAATAATAATAATAAAAAAGGATGGTACTGGAGAATTTAACTTCACAGGTGATGAAGTTGAGAAGTGCTCATATGAATTCTGAGCCAGCTGATAACTTCTTTAAAGCATTTTTCAAGCAACATAAAGCAAAAGACACATTCAATAAAGCATTTGATCATTGTACTTGAGCTTTTCCAAAATGTCTAAATACAATAGACAAATAACTGTCTTTATCTTACCACTTAAAACTCTTTGTCCTCATTTCTAAAAATGAAGCATCATCAGAAACAAGGCTCTGATAGATATAAATGACCTGTGTACACCTGCTAACTTGTGACTATATAGCAAGTTTCTAAACTGGTACTTTCTCAAAGCTGTACCTCTAGAAACCATGACATAGTGTTCCCAGTTTCCTTGGTTGTAGACTAGAA
>JAOEGS010003997.1:67924-78199 GCA_025447755.1 Corythornis vintsioides
TCCTCCCAGTTTGGTGTCATCAGCAAACTTGCTGAGGGTGCTCTCTACCCCCTCGTCCAGGTCATTGATGAATATATATTGAATAATACTGGACCCAGTACTGACCCTTGGGCGATTCCACAAGTCACAGGCCTCCAGACAGACTCAGCTCCACTGACCAACACTCTGAGATCTGTTCTTCAACTACTTCCCAATCCACCTTATTACACTGTAAGTAAACCCACACTTCTCAAGCTTGGCTGTGAGTATCCCATGGGATACAGTATCAAAAGCCTTGCTAAACCTCCAGCTAGTGTTTCTACCTTGAAATAGCTGTTGTATGACCCAGAGATCACATCTAAATCTCAAGATTTTTCTCAGGCATTCACATATTATTGCACTCAATCAAACCTTACCAGAATGGCTACTTAGGGAAGGAAGACTACAATTTCGTGAATAGCTTATCTTGGCTCCTTAGATCACAGAGCAGTTTGTGGCCCACAGCTTTTCAATCTACAGGCCTGTTTCAGCTTCAGAAAGCCATGTAGTACATTACTAACTATTAATACCTTCATGGGCATGGAAAAAAAAAAAATAGTTTAGCTAAGTAGGAAAGCTTAGTAGTAAAGGCAGATCTGAACAAACTTTACTAATAATTATATGGAAACTCAAACTACTTATACATATAAGCTTAACCTTCCAGCCCCAAATATTATTTCAACTCAGCAGTATTTTTTGTTAGGCTTACATTTAATTATTCAAGGTTCAGCTTTTAACTGTAATCAAGATAAAATACATGTTACGATCAACAGAAAGTATTTATAGATAAAACTATTCAGCACTTTTCCAAAATATGCCATAAAAAGCGGTAAGAATCTTCAAAATCGGTGTAAACAAGGAAAAGAAGAAAACTGTGGCCATGTCTGGGTTATAGCACAAAGGACTTTCTTCAAAGTTTCATCTGTTTACTGACAA
Source organism: Corythornis vintsioides (assembly GCA_025447755.1). NCBI lineage: Eukaryota > Metazoa > Chordata > Aves > Coraciiformes > Alcedinidae > Corythornis > Corythornis vintsioides. Next base: position 68,879 of record JAOEGS010003997.1, read on the forward strand.
TAAACACCTTCATTTGAAGCAACTCTATTTCTTAATACCACATATTCATTGTCATATTTCTTACAAACTCTGTTGATCTTGACTCATTTTTTAAACATTTATTTCTCAGATCTAACTTAACAAGTTTCATACTGTTGCTCCTGATCCCTTCTTGACATCAAAGTTAATCATCATGCTTGCACTCTTACAATGGATACCAGACTAAGTGCTAGAAAATAACTGTAATTCTCTCTTGGGTAACTGGTCAAAAAGATGTAATTAGTGAAACTGGATGTTATTCAAACTACTGTAGATGGACATAATTCAGTAAATGAACACAGCAATCCCTTTTCTCAGATACTAATTTTTAGAGCTTCTAAATGTCTCAAAGTATCTTAGTACAAAACTATTAAGAGATCTTTTCTAAAAGCATTTTCTAAAAGTACTTGTGACAAATATAGGAGTCCCTGATAAATGAGAAGCAGATCCTGTCTGGTATAAAAATAATTGTGATGGGACAATAAGATCATAGAATGGCCTAGGTTGGAAGGGACCTTAGAGATCATCTAATCCAACCTCCCTGTCATGGGCAGGGATGCCCTTCAACTAGACCAGGCTACTTGATTTACTACATAGAGAATTATGTTTGTCACATAGTTTTTACTTAGATATTTTTAAGTGAAATTTTATTTGTGTGACTTCTGAAAAGTAGAAAATTACTTTGACAGCGAAGATGTTTTAAAAATACTGAAAATGCTTACTTAGTATAAATAAATGCATTGTGTTGTGTTTTAACCCTAGTCAGCAACTAAGTAGCACACAGATATTCACTACAGCCACTAGGAAGAAATTTAACTTTATACCAGCCAATACCTTGCTTTTTTTTTTTTTTTTTCTTTCTGCTCATGTTGCTCTTCTATTTCATCAAACTTTTAACAGCTGGTATCACAAACAGGCAGAACATGTTACTTCACCAAAAGAGACCATTAGTTTCTAGTGGATCTGGAAACGACAGCCACAAGAAACTATGAAACTAAACAATCCCTTTACATAAAACAGTGAAAGAAACATAGAGGGGACATAATAGAATCATAGAATGATTTGGGTTGGAAGGGACCCTAAAGACCACCTCACTCCAACCCCCTTGACATGGGCTTGACACTTCCACTAGACCAGGCAGCCCAAAGCCAGGTTCAGCCTGGTCCTGAACACATTCAGTGATGGAGCATCCACAGATTACCTGGGCAACCTGTTCCAGAATCTCACCACCCTTAGAGTGAAGAACTTCTTCCTGATTTCTAATCTAAATCTCCTCTCTTCCAGTCTGAAGCCATCACCCCTCAACCTTACACTATAAAACCTTGGAAAAAGTCGCTCTCCAGCTTTCTTGTAGCCCCTGTCAAGTACTGAAAGGCCCCAAGAAGGTCTCCCCAGGGCCTTCTCTTCTCCAGGCTGAACACTGCCAACATTCTCAGCTTGTCCACATAAGAGAGGGGTTCCAGATTATTGTTTCTAAATCAATAAAATGTGTTTTAATCCTTCTGTGTGATAGGTTGGTTGATCATGGCCTCCACTGAGGCCCACCAAAAAGCTTTTGGTGACCTTTATCTCCATTTCTTTGGAGAGATCTTTAGGAAAAGATCCCAATCTCATTCTCATATCTTTGGCTGAGTAAGCCTTTGCAGTGACTAGGGAGTCACAAATATTGGCATTATGATTTTTTTCTCAAAAATTAAATAAATTAAATACAGACACACATTTGCCACTGCATTAAAAATTAATTACACAAGGAAAGGTGTCTCAGCTGATAACTGAGTGACACATTTCTGTAGGAATGTAATTAAGTGATATCTTCATAGTCTAAATGTATGGACTACACTTGCATTAAGAATAATACATTGTATAAACTGTGAAATGCATTTGTGTTGTTTATCTTAAGAATAAAACCCAGTACATTACACACTAACACGAACAAGCAATGAGAAATATAAAATTAAGTCTGGAACTATACAAAATTATTCATAATCACTTTTACCAGGAACATATTCTCTGATCTGTTATGTTCTGTATCTCTAAACAAGTATGTTACATTTAGTACTTGAAAACACTGTAAATACTGAAATGCTAGGTTTTTAGTTTATAACTTTCCTCTTCTTGCTCTTCAGATGAATTCCATGAACAGTCATTAGAAAAGGTAGCCTCATCCAACTTTTTCTAGACACAAGGAGACAGACCTATATTCCAACAGCACAGGGATGTTTAAAAAATTAATTAACATTTTGCTGAGTAACAGTAAAATCTGCGCATTCATTAAAGGCAGCTCTCCCCCAATCCTAACTAATCTACAGTAGGTGCATATGAACTGTAAAATGAATTTTAAATGTTCTAATCAAGTAATCTTCAGTTTCTGTTCTGTTTGGTTTTGTTGTTTTGTTGTTGCTTTTTCTGCACTTGAAAGTACTTGTGCTCAGGAGCCATATAAAGAACACCATCACTGAATGATAACATGGAGATAGAGAAGTAAATGCATAGAAAAGATGTAGTTGACATTTGTTAATCTTTGTCCCCAAATGAAATTGATTTACTGGGTGAGGGGGAAGGGAAACCCAATTTCCTTCAAAGTGAGTTTCTTTCATTTGTACACTTTTATACCACAATTAATAGTTAACAACAGGCTAGATAATACACAGGTATTACACAACACTGCAGCAAATTACATCCTGTCAGTACATGAAGTAGGTAACAGAATACCTGCATCTCTGAGAAGCAATAAATACTTCTCCATGAAAATGCAGATCCCTGGCTTGCTTCTCCCTCCTTCTGAGTAAATCTAACTTCTTCATTATTGCTTTTTGTCAGGTGATGAGCTGTTCTGGCTCAAGTGTACACTGTCACCTCCTGTTCAGGATTAACATCAGAATGCCACCTCACAATTGCAATAGACTGTTAAACCTGTGCTTCTAGACACAGCTAACCCAATTCCACCATTTGAAGTACAATATAATTGGTATGTCAATGTGCTGAAAGAGACACGAGGTCACTAAAACAGGGTAACCACTGACAGTGTGTAAGTGTCCTATAGAAATTTAACTATAATTACTAAATTGCATCATCTGTGAAAATGTGTCAGAATTTTGTAACTGAACTAAACACAAGCACATGACTGCAACAGAACAAACAGAAGAGTGTGGTTGCACAAAAGTGCTCAAGAAAACACACAAGAAAATGTGCAAGATTAGAAAAAATGTATACAAATAAAACAGGAAATGTACCTGTTGGAGCCAAAATAATCCTCCAGAATAAGCAGAAATATGACTGGCAAAACCAGAACATGTCCTAATTCAAAAAAGGAAAATTTATTATGTTGAGAGCAAATGAGATCCTGCCTGTTTCAGGGAGAGGGTAAGAAGCTAAACACACAAATGAAAAAATCGGGTGGGGGGGAGAACTGTTTATCTAATGCTAATCTACCTTTTGGTACTATAAGTATATGACTTTGCACCTACAGACCTAAATGTTTCATTTCTTGTGCAGAAGCAGCTCATTGATACGTCTTTTAACTCACATTGTCCTGTACACACATATTTTCAGTGCTGGTGATTTCAGGGTGGTTGTGTGTGTTCCACATTCCCCTCTCCAGCCCACATCAGGGTCTGGCACCCACCTCTCCCATCGTGAGTTCTGTGGGCTTCGTTATCAGAGTACCTCCTTTACTCATGTCCCAACTGTGTTTTCCACACCACCCTCTTTGCTCATGATAGTCCTTATTTCGCAAGTCTGTGAACAATTACATGTAACCTCTTTTCCCTCAGTAATTCTGCTCCCTTACCCCTTTTGTTCTGGCAGATGAATCACTCTGGATGCTAATATGCTTCATTCTGCTGTGAAGAGAGGCAAAGACGAGACGCAGGACCTGCTATATTGGCTTAACTGTTCAAACGTTGTAAAACCTGTTTTCCTTTGAGTTCTCTAATTTACTATAAACTTGTAAGACTCTACACTGAAAATTGCCCCAAAATAGAACTTTTCACAAAGTTCCTCTATTGGAAAACAGAAGAAGAAACCACACAGAAATAAGATCAACCTTCTGACTTTACTAATAAGATGTCTTACTTCTGCACTAACCTTCCTATTCAAAAAATGAATGTTAACCTATATAACCCAGAGATAAAACTAAGGATTATGATTAAATAATACATTGTACGTTCACTAGACACCAAAAGATGCATACAGTGTACAGGTAATGTACCTTCATAATTTAAAAATTCATGCTATATGAATATTGCAATAATTTAAGTTTCTAAATTATTGATCTCAAAGTGACAGAAAAGAACACTATTTTAAAATAACATGCAAGATGCAACTTATGAAAAATTGATGTCAACCAGCAATCTTTAACACTTGAGCTCACTTTATACAAAACTATCACTGATCGAGAGCACCATCAGCAAGTTCACAGATGACACCAAGCTGAGTGGTGCTGTCAAAAGGCTGAATAGGCTGGAGAGGTAGGAGAGGTGAACGCAAGAGGTTCAACAAGACTAAGTGCAGAGACCTGCACATGGGTCGGAGAAACCATCACTATCAATACAGGCTGGGAGATGAGGTGCTGGAAAGTAGCTCTGAAGATAAGGACTTGGGGGTGTTGGTGGATGAGAAGCTGGACATGAGCCAACAGCGTGCAATTGCAGCCAAGAAGGCCAATTGCATCCTGGGCTACATCAAGAGAAGTGCAGCCAGCAGATCGAGAGAAGTGATTCTGCCCCTCTACGCTGCTCTGGTGAGACTTCACCCAGAATACTGCATCCAGTTCTGGAGCCCTCAACACAGGAAAGACATGGACCTGATGGAGCGGGTCCAGACGAGGGCCACAAAGATGATCAGGGGGCTGAAACACCTCTCCTACAAGGACAGGCTGAAGGAGTTAGAGTTGTTCAGCCCAGACATGAGAAGGTTCCGGGGTGATCTTATAGCCACCTTCCAGTACCTTAAAGGGGCCTACAGAAAGGCTGAAGAGGGGCTGTTTACAAGGGCCTGTAGTGAAAGAACAATAGGTAATGGGTTTAAGTTAGAGTAGATTTAGACTAGATACCAGGAAGAAGTTCTTTACCTTGAGGGTGGTGGATCAATGGAATAGGCTCCCCAGGGAGGTGGTTGGGGCACCATCTCTGGAGATATTCAAGGTGAGGTTGGACAAGGCTCTGAGCAGCCTGGTCTAGTTGAGGGTATCCCTGCTCACTGCAGGGGGGCTGGACTAGAAGACCTTTGGGGGCCCTTTCCAGCCCTAACCATTCTATGATTCTGTTAGGGGTAAAAAATTACTCCCAAAATGCAAGTAATGGGAAAAAGAAATAACCAGTTCCATCAATTCTTAAACCTGTTTTACTCCCTCTGAAGTACACTAGCATGCTGTTTGAACTCAAAAATAAGGAAAAAGAGTTGATGCTCAAATCAAATCACCAAGGAGAAAATTAAATTTTTTCTGAACCACCCTTTTCCCTTTCGTTTGGCCTGTTGTCTTCCATTTGTTGCTACACTCCCCCTCTCAAATTTTCCAGTGAAAAGAAATGCTGGGTTTCTGTTAAATCAGAAAAAGAATCTATAACTGCATTTTACTGTATTTGCTGCTTAACATATCCAAGCAGTGAACCTAACATTTAGAATCTATCATATCAACATAGACATAATGATCCAAGCTGCAAATAATAATGTCACTGTCAATTTTGCCTTCTTACTCTTCCTTCCCTTCACTTCATCTGATTTTAATAATCCCTGTCAAATCACAAACAGTCCAATTACCTTCTTGACACAGAAGCTTTCAAGGAAGAGACAGAATCTCAACTTTCATTTAGCAACTACAAAAGCAAGCTGTCCAACTGGACAAATATTATTTCTACTCTTGACAATCTCTACAGTAAAGCATGCTTTTAAATTTTCACTGAAGCTGCCAAGGGATTGAGATAACCTTCTGATTTAGTGTAGATTGACTCACAGGATTATCAAGGCAACAACTGTAATTGTGTTTAAAGAAGATAGCACTTTCAAGTCAAAGAAAAAACTGCCTCCAAAAGGTGATAATCATGTCACAAGCTAATTGAATTATGACAATGATTACAGAAATAACTTCAATTTTGATCTCATAGGATCTATTTCAAGATCATTTTCCATTTTTAAGACTGACCAAATGGCTGCCTCTAACACGCAATATAAATAACAATTTCAAGGATAACAACTTTATATTCAACTAGATCAGCAACAGTCTAGATAAGGTTAGCATCTGACAACAGGATGGTGTTCAAGGCAAACAAGCTTCCGCAAAAGGTTGTGATCTGTAATAATTTTTCTCTCTATTGGCTTGTCTTCAAAGTAAGCTTGATAACATAACTCCCTGCTTCAAATATATCTGTTTAAAAGTAATTGATTTGTCTGATGAGGCACCGTAGAGTATAATTAGCATTCTATTTGAAGATTATGTGATTAATCAAAGCATAATACATTTTTATAGAATATTTTTCTTCACATAAACACACCAGTCTCTCTAATCACCTGAAAGTCTATTGCTTCTTAGTATTTTGACTTATTTAAACTTGCAAATAGGTTTTGAAGTGTTAACAGGTATGAAAAAAGAAAACAGAATAACCAAGATACTGCCCATCACAACCCTCATGTGAAGTATTTGTTTAAGTACCCCAGAATACCTGGCCCATGCACAGGCCTAATTTAAGACTAATCAAAGCTTATTTTAAAAATCCTCCAACATTTAAAAGATTCTTAAATAAATAGTCAAAATACACCAAAACAACAAAAGCCTGTCTTTCAGGAATCCATAAAATCACTATTAAATGCAGAGGTATATTCCTAGATGGTGTATAGTGCTCCACAGGAATTAAAATTATGTTTTCTAATACAGCAGCACTTCAACATCCTTTAAACAGACTTGGGGTAGAAACTGGCTCTCCATAATCACTCATCTTCATGGTCAGACATCCTCCTTGCCTTTTTAATTTGTTTTCCTTCCTAACAAAAGGTTTTAACAGCTTGCTTTATTTTTCTCCTTTAACACAGCTTAGCTAAAGCTAATAATGATACTCTGCAGTCTATTGATTCTACCACAGGTCTGCATCAGATTGCACCTCTATGTTCTTTTATTTTAAAAGAAAGGATCTGATCAAAAGATCACTTAAAGGAGAAAAAATTATATGAGTACCACACAGTGCACTGGCATCTTCAGTTTTAATTAAAGGGACATTGATTTAATCCTCTTTAAGTCCTTAGTCTTGACTATGTCTTGACTTCTACTTAACTATCAGTTTCAAACTGACAGAAATTTGTAAAGGTGACCAGATAGCTTTACTCATTAAAAAAAGCAGATTGTATATCATTTAGGGTTTAAGCACTACCAGACACAATGAAAATACAAGACAGGGAACATGTCTTTAAAAGGGTATATTGAAGTACAAATATCCTCATTGCTATAAAAGTATGTCTACACCACATCTATTCAATGGCAACCATAGTAATTGTGTAAAACTAAACCTTGTGTCTATCTGGTTTGCAGATCTGTAATTATCAGGGCAGACAGATTTTTTTTTGATTTTATTTTCTTTTAAGATGGGAGCTTTTTAGTAATTAATGTCACATAATAAATTATATTTTCAGCTAGTTGATCAGACATAGCCTTTATATTCCCAGAGTGTCCTCTCTATTTTGATGGAAGTTCTGTTCTCACTTGGTAACTTACGTTCTAAGGTATATCTTTATTTCTTGGCAGAAGTGCAAGTCATCAAAACTATGGTGCTACAAAAATGAAAAATAAATGCATAAGCAAGTGACACTTTTAAAGAATATGTACCCATAATACCTTTCCAATGCTGCTGAAAAATAAAGGAAAATAAACAAATAGTTTTAGTGAAAAGAAGAAAGTTCCAAAGGATCTCTTATACTATACTTTCACACTACAGCCTGACTTTCCTTATGAAATGGCAACTAAGAGTCCTGCAGCTGTCATTTAATGACAGAAACATTTCCTACTTCATGGTTAAGTTCCTTTACCTCTTACACTGTTAGTCTGTACAGGCCAAGGAAATGGTATATACATGAGTATGACTCAAGAACAGTCATAGAGAGCTTTAATACATTTTACCATCTCTTCTGGGAAGATGCTGTGTTGAGAACAGCATTTTGAAATATGATAGAGGTAACAGTTGGGAGAGGAAATCATAACAAAATGCACTCACACAGGGAAAAGTAAAGCTTTATTTGGAACCAGACCAGGTCATAAATTACTGTGTAAAAAGGAAAGACAATTAGCTGATTTGTGATGTAGAAAGGGGTTCCTCCTCCCTATCATCTTGAACAACTACTGTGAGGATGTCATATTAAATTCTCTCATGCAGAAAGCACTTAGCTTTTGGTTTCATGATTAAGAGGGCAAATACTCATAAATACGTTATATGTTAGAAGTGAACACCATGCACTGTGTTATTTCTTACATAATTACAAGACTCAAATGAGTTGTACAACCAGCCAAGAAGTGCAGTGTAAACAATACTGGATTGAAACTCAAGATCACTTTTTTTTTTTTTTTTTTTTTGAAGGAGGACTACATTTTAAGTTTCTAAATACGGGGGGGAACATCACAGATTAAAAGAAAGGAGTAAACACTTTTCTAGCTTCTCATTAACATTTGAGCAAATGTATTTTTCCTTATATTAATGTTAAAGCATTTTACAATGTTAAAAAATAATAATAATCCATATAAAATTCAAGCTGGAAAATTACATTACAAGCACTTTTAGGATCAATCTATATATCTTTTAATGCAGCTGCCTAAACCTCATTATAGTAACAACTCTAGCAGAATATCCTCCAGAAGCATGAGTTGTGACCAATCCTATTTTTGTATGAGTTCTATGGTGAACCTTAGAGTTTCAACTCTATTTTTCTGATATGTAAGATAAATTATGCTTGCTGTGACCCAGACAAGAGCAGGTGGTCCCAGTCCAAGATTGCCTTCACTGGTACAGCAACTGGAAACCATCCATCTTTTTATCCATCCATCTTTGCCATCTTTTTATTCAATGGGTGTTTGCACCAGGGATGTTTTATTACAGTAAAGAAGTGAGCTATATTCCTCACCACCCACTACAGATGCATTACCTGACATTACTTAGTCATAACTTACACAGATTCATTACTTTCACATAACTTAGTCCCAGTCAAATGACAACGTAAGAATTAAAAACATTGTAGAGCCTACTACTCATATTTAAAATAATGCACTGCTTTATCTGTACTACCAAATGGTAAGAGTCCCTAAACCACTTCTTCTTGCAATTATTC
>JAOEGS010003998.1:0-14835 GCA_025447755.1 Corythornis vintsioides
CAGCCCCCCCTGGATCTGTTCCTGGGTGACTTGGTCTAGGTGCCCCTGCTCTGGCAGGGGGGTTGGACTAGATGATCCCCTAGGTCCTTCCAGCCCCTAACATTCTGTGATATCACAGGGTTGACTTCAGATTTAAAACCAATGCTTGAATGTTTAACTAGGAGGGAATTACCTATTCCTACTTTCAACCAAGGAGGTATCTCTTGGCTGTGGGGCTGTATTTCACTTCCTCGCATGCTTTGTGGTTCATGCCTGATGCTTTGCTAGTAAAGTGGGTTCAACAGAAGAGTGAACAGCTTCCAGTGTAAAGGACATTTCTTTATGAATTTGGTGCAACAGTGTTACTGAATATAATATATTTTAATTAAAAGTTGCAGTAGAATTTCCCTTTATAACACTGCATTAAATATTATCATTCTTTTTCATTTGTCTGTAGGAGTTGGAAAATATCATTGCTCAAATGATGCATGTTGCAGAATATCTTGAATGGGATATTACTGAACTGAGTCCAGTAAGTATCCATTTTATCACAGGTTTTTAATGCTGCTGGAGATGGCATTTATTCATTTTGTAATGCTTCATGTCAACATGAGATCCTATATAGTAGAAGGTATAAATAATAATAGTCTGTGCTCCGCTATGATACTGTTAGCACATTTGGAAGTCTTTTTTTCTCTGATTAAAGCTGATCTGTGAAACATTCTTGCTACAATTTAAGGCTTTTCTTCAGTACATATAGCAATTAGCATTTATAACACAACTGCTTGGTCTCTGAAAATTTCTTAAAAGCTACTACATCTTATTTCTATTGGACATACTAAGTACACAATGGGACACAACTTGGTTTAGGAACTTTAGGTGATGATAGTAAAATGTAAATAGTTGACACTTCATGATCTGAACTGTCAGTGCTCATCTTACTACAGGTGCCATACAATTAGTATTTCCATACTTTTTGGATGTGGTTGAGGGAATTAGAGATCTGCACATGTTCTAAGAAGACGTTACTATATTAGAATATGGAACTATTGTGATGTTTTGTTAAACTCTGTAGATCCTTCATGAAATGATGGAAGAAATTGACTATGATCATGATGGCACTGTTTCTCTGGAAGAGTGGATCCAAGGAGGAATGACAACAATCCCACTCTTGGTCCTCCTGGGGTTAGAGAATGTAAGTATTAATGTAAGAGTGTTAAGTTTCTGCTTGCATGTCATCTGTGGCCCTCAGGTTAGTTTCTCTGTGGCCTATATAAAGAATGGATTTTCTGTGCTTTAGTATGGCTGAATGACATGCAAAGAACAGAAGTGTGTCTTCAAAGTCAAAGGTACATTAGAATGTTGAAGCCAACACCAAATGAACAAGCTCTGAAGATGGAAGCTGTAAAAACCTGAGTAATTTGTCTTGTTAACAACATATTTTACATTCCTAGCTGCACTAGCATCTGTTAAGAATACTTTACTGCCCATGTGGATGTTACAGCTGCCTTGGAGCAGTGTCTAGACTTCTAGGCATGGTGCCCTGTCATGTGGCCTAACCATAAGGAGTCACAGAACAGTGTAGGTTGGAAGAAACTTCTGGAGATCATTTGGTCCAGCCTGTTATTAAAGGCAGGGAAACAGATGGGGATATCCAGGGCCATGTCAAGCTCACTCCCAAATAATTCCATTGAGGTGGATTCCACCATGAAACCTCTCCCAGTGTTAATTATTCTCAAGGTAAAAAGCTTCTTCCTTATGCACTGACTGAATTTCTTCTGCAGCAGTTATTGCCTGTTGGCTTCTGTCCTGTCATGATATACCCCTAGGAAGATAGTTTTATCTCTAACTGCATGAAGAAACTATACTAAGTAACAATGCCAAAGAGGGAATTTATACCAAAGAATAGAGTGTTATGAAAGAAGAATGTATGTTCTGTACATTTCCAACTTCACATTAAAGATAAGACAGATGTAATAGGATTAATTTTATACCATTCAACACAGCTGTTTTAACACTAGCATGTTGCCAGTGCCACCTGCTGTCCTGTATTTAAGATAACTTTGAGCACATATGTTTCAAAGACTTTTCTGTTATTTGTGAGAAAACAATTCTTATTTTAGTTTCTTCATGAAGTCTTTTTCAGATTTTGAGATGAAATAATAAATAATATTTACTTTCCCCATATACTGCTATGGATTGAACTCAAACTGCTGTAGTTGCATTATGGCCTTTTATTTTCTCAAGGCATAGACAGACTGAGGCTTTCCACTGGGAAATATGCAACAAAATTGCATTTTAACAGAAGATCTAAAATTCTTGCAAACTCTTATTAAGTCAAATTAAAAGCTAAATATCTGAATTGAGCATAATTATCAGCATATTTGTGTCACTGTAAATACTATTTCCCTAATTCTATATGTGTGACTGATGAACAAAAAAAGCCAAATTACTCTCCTGTCAACAAATGGCCTTTGTCAGGCTAAATTCCACTTTTTTCCACAGAATTTAAACAAAGGGCAGCAAATGCTCTCAAGCAATCAGTATAGCAGATAGTATGTAGTCACTTCAAGTACATAATTCTCTTTTGTGACAGGTAGTGTAGATATTCTGGGAGAATTTTGCATGTCTACACTTCATTCTAAATTCAAGACTACTTAAATTCTGTGATAAATACAGCAGATCCTTCTGCAGAGATTTATTTTCATATTAAAGAAGAGCTATTAGAAGGAAGCTATGTAAATATAGGATGTCAGACATTTTATCTTTTTGAGTATTTTCACTAGTTATTAGCTACTTTATCTTGCTGTTTATATCTTTACCATGGAAATAATAAAAATATGTGATTAAAACTGTAGCCTGCCATCATGGCTAACAGTTTCTGTCATCAAGAGTATTCACAGTAGTGTGTGTGCTAAAGAGATAGAAAAGTGCAGTTGTGAAAAATACTACAATGGTATGCAAAATATTTTATGAATGAGTATAATTTTAGTACTTGCAAGTTGGAGTAAAATGGATGGGGTGGCCTTTGATTCTTTTTTAGTATTTTACTATGAATGTAGTCCACTGTCTTTGAAAATGTCTAAACAGCATAAGCCAGTAAGTTCTGTCCAAGACGTCCTCACATGTTGAAAATAAAAACCCAACCCCAAACCAACCAACCAATTCTCTTGCCTTCTTTTAACTTAGGCCAGCTATGCTTTGGCTCTATGCTCAACGCAGGCAATTACAATTTTTTAAATCCATGAGATCAGTTTCAGAGCTTGTCCAGTATTATAGTGATAAATAATTGTGACTGTAGTTTCTGTAAAAAACCAACCAAACAAACAAACCAGTGAAGTCTAACTTGTTTTGGTTTGGGGTTTAGTAACTTACTTTAATACACTTAATTGTTACAAAGAGCATATATGAGCAATGCAAGATTCTCAGTTGGTGTAGTTCATTATGCCAATAGCATTGAAGCTATGATAATTTATTTCAGCTAAAGATTTGTTATAGTACCTTCAGAATTCATCTACATTGTATTTAATCTTTAGTTTGCTTTAAAGGCTATATAAAAAGGTCAGGTGTCATGAAAAAATCTGTATTGCTTATAATGCTTTTCAATTTATTTTTATTATGCTATATTAGATGTTTAATTGACTATAAAACATTTTAAAAAAAGAAGCATTTAAGTGAAAGATGAAACTATATTATAAAAAAAGAAAATCATAGAAAAGTGTTTGTAAACAGTGGGTTGAAATAGTCTGATCTCTCACAAGTTTGTGGTCTTCACCCTCTGACTTTATCAGTAATCCCCTTCTGAAATAGACCAGGTTTTTACTACAGGTAGTAGCCAGACAGCTGTTGCCAAGTGAAGAAGTAATAAGGAAATCAGCCTGACTTTCCTCCTGATCTGTTATTTATTATCCTAATTTGTTATCTTAAAATTAATGAATTTTAAATAATTTTAAAGTTGCTGGAGCAGTTTAGACTAATGGAAATAAAGGGACAAAGAGCATAAATAACTGTCATGATAATCCTATATATCCAGTGTATTTTACTTTATTGAGTTCTGTGCTTTATATTTCCTCCTAAAACTTGATTTAAGAGTCATGAAGGTAGAATTTAGAAATAGAGAATTTTTTCACTGGAAATGTTCCAAAACAGAAACAATACATAATTATTTTGATACTTTTCAAGGCAATTGAAACAATTTCAGTACAAGATAAATAAAAACTCAATTGGTTTTTATTCTATAGGAGTGCTGTGATACACATAATGTTTGGAAATCTTGTTTTGCAAGGAAAGATATTTTTCCACATGGTAGTAGCTGAATGTGTTCCTTACTGTGCCTACTGAAACCCAGATTTCTTACTCTGAGGTTTAGTCATCACTTTCAAAGAAGTTGTTCTAAGAAGATCTCTCATGAAAAATAAGAATTTAATGAAGAAAGATAGGTATGTAACTATAGAGGAAACTGTTATTTGTATGTTAGAATTTTAAAAAATAAATGTATGAGGTAGTCTTTTGCTGAATATCACATCTGATTCTGCAATTTTCACAGTCCTTACCAACTTTCCAAATTTAATTTTACTTCTTAGGGCAATAATTCTTCTCCCATCTAAACAGAGATTGGACAGAGCTGTCCCAGCACTGTTCCTTCTAGTTGATAATCATACTTTTGGGAAGTGGCTTATTGCATACTAGTGACCACAAGGCTTTTTATTCAGTAGAAATCATAAATTTTTTTGGACCTTTTTATTTAATTCATCATTAATAAAACTAGATCAGCACTGTCAGTGAAGTTTTGAGAATTACCTCATTGACAGAGAGTCCTCTCATTCCTTAATATGTCCTCTGTAATCTGGTCACAAAAAGCTGGGGATTTTGTCAGCCATGAACCTTGCTCTCTGCTTTTTCCCCTAGGAGTTCCTGACTTATTCAGTATTTTTTTTTTTACCCAGTTGTGATAAAAGCACTTAATTTCTCATGTAAAGTCATTCTAGGCCAGATATTTTGATCTTGCTTGTCTTGTAATGGGTCATGACTACCACCTTTGTCAGTAGAAAAAGTAGGTATAAATGCAAGTTCACAAGTGCTGGTGTTTAAAAAAAAAACCCATGCCTTTTGAGTGGGAAAGATTTTATTCTCTATTCAAGGGCCACTAGATGTCACAGTTGCACTGTATATGGTATTGCACAAGTTGCTGGGAAGCTGCCCTAAAGGTGAGAGAAACTGAACAATAGTAAAAGTTTTGTAAAGTCATCAGTAACCTGAAAGCAGGCCACTGTGCCTTTCTTTTACATCACCAATTGTAATTTTCGACCTATTTCACCTTTTAAAAGTAAATCTCAAAGGGACAAGTACATTTGTGTTTAAGCACGACTGTGCTTCAATTAAATCAGAGGGAAAAACTCTTACAATTTCCTTTTGGCTCTTCAAGCAGCAAATGTCATTACATTCAAAGAATTTAAAAGGTAACTATTTTATAACCTTTTTGACAAACTATGGGATGCAATTACCCAAGTGTGAATTCACCCTTGGTAATTACTGTTTCTTGCATTGTATATTACATTATTATCCCTGACTTACTTTTTGTTTTCTTAGTATGTGAAAGTGGAACAAAACTCAGAACCTGAAAACATTTTAAAGTCTGATGTGGGGTCTGTCCTTCTCAGGCTCAAATACGAAATGACTTGGAAGCTTCACTGAGTTCTTTCATTCAGGGAGGAAAGAGGGCGATCTGGCCTTCTGTTGTCCCCAGTGATATTTTTGTAAATCCTGTCTGGAGTCTGCCAGGTGAATTTTCTAACAGGCACAGTTCACAATCTCTGTATGTACAGGAGGCCAGAGGAAGCACCTGCAGGAAGCAGCAGCATTTCGCAGCATTGCCAGCAGAGGGGGGAATGTTGATGCTTCTGAGATCTTGACAGGAGCTGCTTCAAATAGTGCACAGCACTTTTCTTGACAGTGCTGTTTACCTTTGTGCTCTGCTAGCTCCCGCTTCTTTGCAAGAAGTTTGAAAATGCCTTTCCTTACTCCAGTCTGCTTTTCTTTTTGCCTTTTAGTTGGTAAAAGGCCAGCAGAAGGCAGGAGTTGACTCTTGCCTGTTCTGTGTATGAGGTGTAAAGGGTATTTCATAGATTCATAGATATTAGGGGTTGGAAGGGACCTGCAGCTATACAAACTTGCCATTATTTCAAATGCGATTTCTGCAGCATTTCAGTCTCTGCTGACAAGTAACCACCAACTTAGTAACAGAGAGACTTCGTAGTGTGGCTAATTATGAAGCTTGTTCAAAATAAATT
This sequence comes from Corythornis vintsioides, assembly GCA_025447755.1. NCBI lineage: Eukaryota > Metazoa > Chordata > Aves > Coraciiformes > Alcedinidae > Corythornis > Corythornis vintsioides. The sequence continues at coordinate 6,270 of JAOEGS010003998.1, forward strand.
AATTTCTCTCTCTTCCGTGCTGCCATTCTCTGGTGCATTTCTGGATGATCAGGGTAGTACACTGGTGAGTGTATGTATGAAAGCTCGGGAAGTAGGTTCTTATATTTCCTTTCTCCAGCACACACATAGGGATAAACACAAAATAAGTCAGAAGTTAGAAGTGAGGAGCCCACCCAAGTAGCATGCCTTTTGAATGAGGTTATTCCCACTCAAACCAGAACAGACTTACAACCCTCTCTTCCCCAATCAACTGGAAAAAACCCCAATATCTGACACGAATTCTTTGCTAACAGCCACCAAAGGAATGTAGAACTTGAACTGTGGGGTTTTTTTAAAAGGAGGTTCTGCATGGTTTTATGGACAGTCTTCTAACCTTCCCACTGACTTAACATTACCCAAAGATCAGTCATAAAAATGTCTTCAAGTCATGTTTAAGATAAATGAAAATAACAGTAAACTATGAAAAAGTAACTCGTAAAACTTGCTGTTATCCTTCTCTCTTGGTGCTTGTGCCTGACTCTCTTCATGGAAGAGACTGAGCATGCTGGGTATTTCAGACTCTGTAGCTGGTATAAGAGGGGATACTTGCTAGGATGAAAATTTATTGGTGATTTCACTGCATTTTGAAAGTCTCAGAATATTGAGCTTTGTGCTTGAAACCTTAAGATTTCTATGGCTACTTTTATTTACAAATATCTATAAAGCTGAAGTAAGTTAATATAAAACCAGCATAACAGCTAAATTCTATGACTGCATACAATTTTCCACTAATTCTATGGCTGTTTTCTTCATGGTTGGCTTGCTTTTTAACATCAGGTCCTTTTGGCAATCAAATGCATCATAAAAGGATCAGGACCATGCGTCAAGAGAACCAATAACAAAATAAATGTTAGTATTGTCATTATGTGCTAAAGTCTGCGGCTGGCATATGGAGGCTTCATTTTCAGTGATGTATAATGAAGTGAGGAAGAGATTTTTACTGTACCTGCCCTGCTTTGAGTTCTTCTTCAAGGCAATTATTTGTTTCCAAACTCTTATCTCAGGATATGGAAGCAAAATAAGTGAATGTCAGTAAATGCACCGATGTGTCAGAACTGTGGATTTTATTCATACTTAAAGACTTGCATTGAGGGTGCTTTGTTTCACATAATGTTTGAGTTTTTTCTTGGCAATGTTTTAAAATGTTATGTGCATGTATAATCATATGCAGCACTTTATTGCTTATTTTTGGCAGTGCACAAGAGCAAAAATTTAATTTGCTATTTTCCAAAAGTGCATTGTGTTTATGTAATGGATTTGCATCAGTTGCAGCCTGTAACACAGTTAAGTGGTTTAATTGGCAGAACACCCACATCAAGACTTGTTTGTTTTTCTGATAAGGAAAATGCCAGCTAAATTAGTCCATATGTTCTGTTCAAATAAGAAGCCACATATTCACTCGTAATGGTCATTCTTTAAAAATAAAATTAAGATTAAAAAGTAACACAAAACTAATGTAGAAGAGGGGAAATTTTGTGCAGAACGATGATTTTTTGTTAATTTTCAGAAATAGCAAATGGTAAGGAAATCTGGTCAGCTTGCATTTTAAGTGCATATGGTTTGTGAGTGTTGTTGGCCTGAGTAATACTAAAATTAAAGTGTACATTGTTTACTGGTTTTTTTTCTCAGAAGGATTTACACAGTCTTTATTGTCTAGTGAATAATTGTCTGTTTTCAGAAGACTTGAAACTCACATACTATTTTGTAGTTTAATACTTTAAATTTGTGTGCAATGTGGTAGTAAGATGGAAAGAAAAACAGAAGTTACAGAGCTCCATTTAATAAAAAATACATCCTTTTCAGCTGCCAGTCATGAAGGAGCTTGACAGGCTTCTAGTGTTCCACAGCTGCAGAATCTATTTCTGCTTCTTCAGGGGAAATTGGAAAACTTCCATGCTCTTTGCCAACCCAAGAATTCCACATTAGGCATCTGCTCTGTTCGTTCTGCAGAAATGGGACCCTGACATAGCCCAGCTGTCAGAGACGGTATTTGAACTCCTGCTGACAATATCAGGGGACTCCACTTAGGCTCTGATCCTGATATCTCAATAGAGGAAAAAAAAAAGTTCAGCTGACTTCAGTTCCTTTTATTTCCAGGTAATTTATAGGAATTATTCCAAGTTGTGTTCTTTCTAGGACCTGGCTTTGAACCAAGCATTCTTAATTGCTTGGAATGATTTTCCTTCAGGATTATTTTTTTCCCCTCCAAACGTGCAGGAGTCTTTGTAATCTTGAACTTGTTAATGACTAAATCTTAGAATACAGAATGCTGATTTTTAAGGACATAATTCATGCAGCATACACTAATATAGGACAAAACTGTTTTGGTTTTTTTAAATTAAGAGTTATGTTCAGTGAATTAAATTGACTATCCTTATCAGTGAAAACCATCACATCTAGCCAGGAATATACATGATGACAAATACTAATAGTAGTTTGATGTGCAAAACTGGAAACTGGTTGAGAATGAGCTGTTGATGTGATTTCTGAGAATTAGAGGCTGATGTGGCATCCTTTACCTATGTGACAATTTCTCCTTGGTAATGAAATGACCAAGACTAGTGTTTCAGTAGTATACAATGAGGACTCAAACTACTGCAGCCTACTTTCAGCTGAAAGCCATTAAGTGCCTTTGTTCCGTTGGATGTTATGTTTGTTAAAAAATTAATACAATTTACAAAAATAAAATGATATTGCATTAAGGTTTTTTTTTATTTAGTTTGGTTTTTTTTTTTTTTAATTCAAAACTTCTGATGATTGCAGAAGGGAACTCTGGAATTCCAGAACTCTGGAATTCACAGAATCAGTTTAACATCTGTTGCAAGTGTGCATAATAAAAAAATATTCTAATGACAGTGCCATCTCAGAATGATTCCGTTAAGAAGGAAGAAAATAATGCAACTGAAAGCTTACTTTCATGGACATAAATGATTTGATAATATTTTAGCTGTACATGTTACGGTTGGCCCTGAGTTATGTGCTAATCAGTTGATTAGTCTGTTCATGCAATATTTGAGTATAGTGTTTCAGCTAAATGAAAAAAGTGGTCCTAAATGTAAGGAATTAAGTTTTTGGAGAAGAGGTCCAGGGTGTAAATCTTGCCCTTAAATACTTGACTTTTTGATAGACTACTTGCAGTAGATTAACATAAATTAAAGATGTCAATGGGTATTACTATGGTGTGGTTAGATTTCTTACTTCACATATATTGATACACGTCCCTAATTCTAAAATAATAATATCTCTGTAGCTTTAAAAAATCCTTCCTCTTTGTTTGTTTGCTTTGGGAAGTTTTACTTTTTAACCTGTAGCATTTTAGTTTTCAGATTTAGTCTAGAAGAATTTTTAGTTGGTACTACTAATTGTAATTTAATGTCAGCCCAGATTTTATTGCTAACATTGTTTTACAGTGGTGACAGCAGCCTGGTGTTTTTTTCTGAGTCATTTTTGAAACACATGGAAGTCCATGAGCTTCTGAAGAATTTTTTATTATATCATTGCCTGTATATTTAGAATAATTATACTGTGATATGGTGAAGAGTATTAAATGAAGTAACAGCTTGTCTTTTACATTCTTGAGTCAATCTCGAATTTTTATTGGCACATACATATTTTATTGTTTATTTTATTAAGTGAAATCTGTTTCTTTTATGTCCTATGCAGAATGTGAAAGATGATGGGCAGCATGTATGGAGACTGAAACACTTTAACAAGCCTGCCTACTGTAATCTTTGTTTGAACATGCTAATTGGAGTAGGCAAGCAAGGTCTCTGCTGTTCTTGTGAGTATAAGCATCTCAGTGTCCATTTGCATACATGTCTGTTATGCACTGAGTACAACATTTATAGTAACAAGGAACTAGCAGCTTCCCAGTACAAAACCACTGCCAGCATGGTGATGTGCATACCTTTGTCTTCTATAAGTTCTCAAGGTTGGCTTTTTGTTGGTTTTTTTTCCTTTTATTTGGTATCTGAAGATCAGCCCCAGGCTCCTTTCAGTTACTTCATGCATAAAGGGACATGAATCTACTTACAGGACTATTACATTATTTGCTTATCCCACTAAGCTTCTTCTCCATTATCTTTTCAGAGCATTGCTATAGATTTCATTATTTGCATTTTAGATTGTGTGGGAGGAAAAAAAAAAAAAAGGAAGCTGCAGGGGGCCTCACCATCCCTCCATGGTCCAATCAACAATGTTACTCCCTGCAGTTTGTCTGATTAATGGCTGCACCTCCCACTGGGTTTGTGTAATAGGTGCAAGCAAGGTGTTTAGAAGTACTTTGTACTTAATTGCTCTCGAGGTCAAAAGCGTGAGACATACACCATGCAGGGAGAAATTAATTCTCAGTTTTTAATAGTTGACTTCTGAATGCAGGAATAAGATGTAGGATTATTACTTCATCTAGACACAGTTGTATAGTTGAAGTCAGGAGAACTTTACATTGTATCCTGACATTTGCATGCTTTCCAGGTAGGGTAATCTTTATAGATGTGGTCAACAACAGCAGTTATGTAAAACTGGTGTGGAGGATTAGGGGAAAAAAAAAATAATTCTCAGGAGTTGGTATTGGGGAATTTAAGAGCTAAAATTAGGATGATTACATGAAAAACATGAAAACAAGTGGTATTTGAAAAATAGACTAATCAACCATTTAAGCTTTATAAATGAATAGAAAGAACAACATAAATTCCTTGTCTTTAATTTTTATGCTTGCCAGCTGCTCTTATGCCTATAGTTTGTAAAAAACAGATTTCTTTCTACTAGCAAATGATACCAAACCATTCGGCAGCCATCAGTTTGCCTTTAATACTTTTGTCATTTGGGAATTATTGTGAAAAAATTCAGCGAGCTCTGATTTAATTAAGCATTTCCTGTTATGCAATGATAGTGCATTCTTGGATTTCTCACTTGCATAATATTTCCTGTTCTAATTGGCCCTTTTTATTTCATGGGAAAAAAAAAAAAAAACAGACTAGTTTGAGTTTTCATTGACTGATTGGATTGATTATGTAGAGGTGGCATGCTGGTAACATTATTTGTTTCATAAAAATGTAGTCAGGAACACCATTGCCTCAACATCTATTTCTTTTTTTTCAGTTTGCAAGTATACAGTCCATGAACGTTGTGTCTCAAGAGCTCCTGCATCTTGCATCAAAACCTATGTGAAGTCCAAAAAGAATACTGAGGTAAGTTTGGAGTAGCATTAACTATGCCATGTACCTGTTAATTTGCTAACTTTATGTATGTCCACACTTTTTCTCTTGCAGGTGATGCACCATTTCTGGGTAGAAGGGAATTGTCCAACGAAATGTGATAAGTGTCACAAAACTATAAAATGCTACCAAGGCTTGACTGGACTTCACTGTGTTTGGTGTCAGATCACGGTGAGAATACTACATTAAAATCTTTTGCACAGGTTACAGAGACAAAATCTGTGTATTGTTTTTACAGCTACATAATTCATAAATATAATACATATACATAAATATAATATATAATACATAAATTCTCACTCCGTTTGTCATCAGCAAAGGGTAGTGTGTGTTTAAGAAATGGTAGAGGCAGCATATTCATATCAGTCCTTAATATTTTTGTAGGTAAATATGCTTAAAGGTGTACTCTGCTTCAAGAAAATATAGAAATGGAGATATGTCACTCTGAAGAGCTGAATTCTCCTTCGACATTACAGAAAGGTTATAGAAGAGTTTTCAGTATGAAGGAAAGTCAAGGTGAACTATGACACTAGGGCAAAATCCTAATTCGTGGTGTACAGGCAAATGAAATTGAGGACATCTGGGTGGTATACAGTGACTTCAAGTGTCTGGGGATAATAGCAGAGACATAATGATAATATACTAATCTGTGCACTAGTACACAACTTTTGTGTGTTCCTTATTCAGCAGGAACCAATAACTGGAACTAATGACATTCAAGGAACACTGCCCTTGTGAGATCTTCATGCTAGAAGGAGCAATGCCACTATTTCTATTACTGGCCAGGGCAGGATTTAAATCTAAATGGGGAGAGATTCAGGCTTATTCTAGGGTTTTTGCATTTTTGCTGACATCATTATTATTGTTATTGTTGAGGAACAGCAGTTGTTTGTTCAATGTTTTAAATAATAATATGAGGCTGAGGCGTTTGTGAATGTTTGTTTTCAACATACAAGTTTGGATGTTTTATGGCATATTTTCTTAATTCAATAATACAAAATATGAAATATTATGAAAGAAACTAGGTCCAGGATACTTTCAGTGATAAGCTGTTATTATTACTTAAAACCCAGTATTTTAGAAGAAAGCAAATATGTGGTCCAGATTGCTGTCAAAATTTGGATAATTTATGTAGAGAATAAAACACCCAATCCAATTTTTTTTTTTTTCATGCAGATAATTAAATTTAGGGAAATGGCTATCTGTGTTTAGATATATAAATAAGAATATTCAATTCTAGATATAGAAGTGGTTAAATCTGTGTAGTATGTGTATATCATTCAAGAAATACTTACATAGTCTTAAAGTCAAAGAAGTTGAAAATTCTTTAGCTCCTCAGAAAAATTGTTTTCCCATTATTTAATGTAAATCTGGACCAGATTTGTAAAGGCCTTTACTTCATGAAGATACATACCAAGATGTAGAGGACTTCCCTAGGAACTGATACTCACTGAGGAAATACTGCTGAATGATTTATCATTGAAATCTCTGTGAAGGAAGAAGCTAAATTCTTCTGAAGATATCTTAGATACTTGTGTGCATATTTAAATGCATAAATATCTATCAATAATTAAAATAAAAATGGGCTTATGAATTTTCAGAGCGAACATTGAAAATGTTGGTATTGATGTTTACAGTTTTGCAATTGTATTTCCACCAGTAGTTTAATGATTTTTATTTCCTGTAGAAGTCATGTTCTTTTTTCAAAATAACAGTATTAATATTTTAAAATCTGTATTTATTTATATTTGTATGGCTTCAGGTGTAAATTAGACACCTAAGTGAAGTGTTTAAATTTAAAGTTCTTAAAATTGTGCAAATTATATGGTTTACAATATCCTATTCAGTTTTATTGTAATTCTGTGTATTATATATATTCTGTTGCAATAACCTTCTTTGCTAAAAGTAATAACTTCATTACTGGAAAAAAGTGTTTTAAATTTCTAACATGCATAATTTTTGATTGGATGTTCTGACGTTATGTATTTATTATCACCCTTCATATGTTTTCAGCTCATACAACACAACATTTAGGGTTTGCTGCTGACATATTTTGGTAATAGAAGAGAGTTATTATACAACTAATTCCGAGCCTCTTTAATGTATTTTAAATCTCTCTCCTTCTTAAAACTTAATAGGATCACTTCTAATGTCAAATAACTGAACCAAATCTTGAAATTTAGAGGTGTTTTTCCCTAAGGAGGCTTGTTATACTGAATTCTCAGCCAGGCCCATGATTTCCTTTTCTATATATTCTGTAGTTCTCTGCAACAATATTGAAAATGGTTTTTTTTCCTCATTTTCTCTCCAGCAAATAATTTTTTTCCTGCTTTGCAGACATCTGATTGTGAGAGAGATCATGTTCTATAGGAGCTAGATTTGGAGTAAGGGAATTTTGGGGAACTATCTTTAAAATCTGCTAAGATTTTTGTTTGTTTTGAATGTTCTTTATGTGGGTTTTTTTTGTTTTTATTTTTTTTTTCAGAAGAGATGCATATTATTTTATTTCATTATCAAAGAGCTGTTTTCATGAAATATCTCCTATGATTCTGGTGTCTGCTCTATGCCAGTTATGTTGTCAAAGATCAGCAGAGTCTAATAAGGAGATTAAGCTATTTTTTCATAGATAAGTTTACATGCCATTGAGTAGCAAAGCTGCTAATTACCACTGAATGTGTGAAGATACTTTTATTTGATTGTAACATGGCCTGGTGTGTGTTAATTATGGTACAAGTAGCCTTACCACTGAGGCAGAGAATTGACAAATGATTTAGATTACAGAGTTACCAAAATACTCTCACAATAAGGCTTTGATACTAAGAGCAAATCAAAACTCGTTAGACTTTTATTTTCTGTTGCTAAGTAACTGCCTGAAAAGGTAACTTTGCAGTATAAATTAATACTGACAAGTCTAATATTAGGTGCCTTTTGATTCAAAATTCAGAAATGTTATGTCAATATTAACTGTACCATATAATCTTATGAAGACCGTATGACCAGTAAAGCTTACATACATCAGTAACTAGTACAATTTAATTGTAATTTTAATAGATTTCATACTGACATAGTTAAATCAGCTAAGGAAAAATGAATCAATGAATCACTACAAATTTTAGAACATATTTAACCTGTTGAAGTAATGCTGTGTGCCTATTATACTAATATAATCACTTGTTAAATAAGAGTTTTACTTCAAAATTTCTGATATTTGTTGTCCTGATTATTTTTCTTTAATGCAAATATACATACCTTCTGGAGATATAGATTTATAGAAATCTGCAGAAGTAGAGTCACAGAATCATTTCAGTCAG
>JAOEGS010003999.1:0-13382 GCA_025447755.1 Corythornis vintsioides
CCCCCCTGCCTGAGCAGGATCACCTAGACCAAGTCACCCAGGAACAGATCCAGGTGGATCTTGAGTGTCTCCAGAGAAGGAGACTCCACAACCTCCCTGAGGTTGACTGAGAACTTAATCCTACACTGATACCATTGCCATCTCACCCAGTTTCCTTTTGCAATTGGATGGTTTTCTTTAAGCTTCAGCTGCTTGTACCAACCAGTTGTATAAAGCACTTCTAAAAATCTTAGATATTAAAATGATTGCCTGCTTTGGGTAGCAGTTGTGTGGAGTTTTTCTAGTGTTTTAAGTGTTTCAGCTCATTGCTGTATCTGCAGCACATCCCACCCCCCCTGAGGTACAGAGTGATTTCCAGAGGACACTGAAACAGCTCCTAGAGAATCAGGAAAGATCTGGTGGTGTCCACTGGCTTAGCTTGAAGACTCCCTGATTCCCCTGCCTCTCTCTTCTGCACTTCTGAGGATTCTCAGAGATGAATCTGGAAATAGTGTTGCTTTTTTAGTGAGTTTTATTGAGTTCCCCCTTTCCTATAAAGGTTTTATCTACTCCACTCTTGACTTGATGCCATTTTGCTTTAGAAATTCTACTCAACTTGGACTTTTCTTGGAGCACAAAGGCAACCTGAGAGCCCTTAAAAGACACCATTAAAATGTCTATTTCCATGCCTTTCAAAGCCTCTGGAAATAGAGATTGTATTCCACATCATCATTGTAAATAGCATTTTCTCTTCAGGAAATAATCTTAGCCTGTTCTTCCAGTGGTGTGAATATTCAAAAAGGAAGGCTTAAAGAGATAGATGCCAAATAAATTAAAATGAGCTAAGGGAAGATACCTTAGAAATATTGGAAGCATTATTTAAAGCAGTTAATATTTTTACTGCCTCGTGAATGCTAATCTCTGGGAAATCTCAGGTAGCAAATATAGGTTTAATTCTCAATTTAGTTATCACAATCTGGAACTGTAAATTAATTTCAGTGCTATAAAAAGTAATAGAGACGTTTATTTTCTTAAACAATCTGGCTTATTCAGCTGCAGACTAAATCTGAATTAATGGTCCTGGTATGCTGAATACAAAATTAGTCATCATGTGAAATGCACATAATGATAGTATCTTCTGGAAGAGTTATAATGCTGGGGTCCAACTTTTTCTCATGAATATACTCCATTACTATTAAAAAAAAAAATGATACTGAGCTTTCTAGCTGGCACTTGAGTGTTTTTCTGGTGGCTTCTCAGTAAAAAAATGCCACCTTAGGCAGCATCAGTATAGCCTAAGTGTCATTCTTTCCTTTGGGGATGGATTAAATGGAGAATTTTGGTGCCTATTTTATTTCTGTGATCAAGAATCTGGCTGAAGTGAAACCTTAGAAAAAGTCACTGCATGGGACATCCAAACTTCAGTCTGGGCAGCTGAACAGAGTTGTTATTCATAGAATATAGGAACAATAAGGGTCAGAAATGAAACCCCAGTGTTGTGTCTGGTTCAGGAGCCACTGGCACTGCCCTGCCCCTGAAAAGGAGTTTCTTTGGTTGTAGACTGAGGGCTCATATAGATATAGATGTATTTTTCCACAAGTACCAAGGTATGAGACAAGAAGCTGTCCAGAGGAGTGAAAATATGCTCAAAAATAGAAAGTGAAGAGCATCAGAGGCTATGGAAGGTGTGGAAGGAGCTGTGAGAAGTGGCTTCCAGTGTTTAATCTGGTTGTGAAACAGAAACTACCCAGAAAAACTTCATTTTACTCTCTTTTTTTTTTCCTGTATTGCCAAAGAGATGCATTGCTTGGTTTCTCTCCCTAACAGCATCCACTGCCTTCACCACAATTGTCCCAGCACGGGGGGGTGATGCTGGACTTGTTCAAACCTGGTGGAGGAGGGTGGAGTTCATCCCTCACACCTGGTGAGCTCAGCCCATCCCTGCCTCTGCCAAGCCCTTCGTGCTCAAAAGGTTATTTGAAAGCTCTTCCAAACCTGAAGTGAATCTCTCTCCACTTGTGGCATTAAACAAAAGTCAAAGCAAATAGCAGAGCAAGAAAGAACAAACTCTCCAGCATGAAAGATGAAGGGTTTTAATGTGAGAGCTTGCAGAGAAACCTGCCCCACCTCTGTGGTCCTCCCTGAGCCAGACCCTTCATGGTGGGTGGTGTCTGAAGGCTGCTGATCTGTATTTTGTCAATGCACTGAGAGGGGTTGGAATTGGTGCTGAGCACCTGCTGATGGTCTGTATGTTGTGAATGCACTGAGAGGGGTTGGAATTGGTGCTGAGCACCTGCTGATGGTCTGTATGTTGTGAATGCACTGAGAGGGGTTGGAATTGGTGCTGAGCACCTGCTGATGTGTTTGCTCTGGCAGCAGCTGATGCCCAGAGCAGAGCTAGGGAGGCTGGGACAGTGGTGACAGCTTCTTCTGCCAAGAACATGGACCCCTTCAAACACTTTTACACCTCGAGGTGTTTCTGTGGTGAAAGTAAAAAGTTTTGTGTTCACCAGCATGTATTTTGTTGTCTTTATTTTTGGCTAAGGAGCCTGAGTAAGAAACACACAGGGAAAATCAGGATGCTTTCCAAAGAGCACGAGCATCAATTTAAATCTCCAAAGTTGCAGTGGGCTATATAAAGATTTATTCATCTAAATATTTGCAAAATATTGACTGTGTGTGGAAGCAGTCAGGCCTGAGAGATCATCTGCAAAAGCAAAGCTTGAATTAATCACTTCTTCTCATGCATTAATCTTTGCAGATTTAAAATAAAATATGTAGGAGATATTTGTGGGTATTTTTTTTCTGTGTTTTTGGTAATTTCATTCTCCAATTAAAATTATTTCTGCTCAACAGTTGTCATCTAGAAGGTAGAAACAAAAAACTCAGGGTAAGCAGCCAAAGTGTGGCTGGGAACAAATGTTTTGGAGCAGTGCTGGCTGCCACCTCCTCCCAACACCCCCCAAGGGGACAAGCCCAGGGTGCAAAACTCCCCTGGGGAATAACACCAAGAGCATCTCATGGCTCTTTTGGTTTAAACAGCTCTAGGGAAGACAGAAAATCTGGTTAGGAGGATTTGACAGTGCCTGGTCCCTGTAAAAACAGAGTTGTATCACAAGAATAAAGAAAATGTTATTCATTGACAAAAACACCAATATAATTTAGTATTCTACCAAAGAAATGGTCTTAAAAATTTGGTTTCAAAGGTCTGTCTTGCATTGTCAAAATGCAAAGTATTATGCTGAACATTAAATAAATGTTAGAACATTAAAAAACTCTTTGCTAAAAAATATGTCATTTTAAAGGTTCATTCCCAAAGAGAAACAATCCCAAACCCCAGAATGCACTAAAAAAACCCCATTTTTTTGCATCCTCAACGAGGACCTACATTTCTGAGAGCTCTTTAAGAGCACGAAGGCATCCCCATTGCTGTCTGAGAGTCCCTGTGAACTAGCAGCAAATTGGTCACCAGCAAATTGCTTGAATGGAGACTTTATGTGGAAAAATAGGAGGGTGTTTTGGTGTACTTAAACGTCAAAAGAAATGTCATGAAACCCAAGCAGCTGTGATAAAGCAGCAGATCATGTGTTTCCCAGGCTGAAATTTCCCACCTTCAGAGGGCAGAGGTTTCTTTCTGCCAGTGCCTGCTTGCCCAGGGGATGCTGGAACAGCATCCTGGCCACCTTGACTGATGCCAAAAGATTTATTAAACACTGAATATTGCACTGATTAAAAACCAATGGTATCATTTGGCCTGGGCTGTTTAATTTTATTAAATGCCAAGGAATGTACCAGCATAGCTTGGAGTGCTTCTGAATCAATACATGCTGGCAGGCATATTTTACTTCAAGTTGTGATCTGCCACAAAGTGGCCCGTGCTATAGTCAATGTCTTTAATTTAAGGAAAAAAAAAAATCTATTTATAAGGCTGGCAGGATGGTGAGCAACAGCCATGATTTTATTTCCTATGTGCCTTTCAGTGGCTTTATGGAGATGCCAGGCATGTTTATCATTTTATCTCCTCCTAACAACTAATAAGTGAGAGAGCCAGTGGTGTATTTCTATCAGGGTGTATTTATGGGAGAAGTCTTCCAGAGACTAGGAGGGGTTAGTGGGGAAGGAACACACATCCCTAATGCAGAGAGATGGTTGGGATGTGGGAATGCAGTGCCAAAGCTAAACTAGACAAACCATTACAGGCTCTAGATACCAATCCCTGCTGCTATACACTGCCCACTATTGCAGAATCACTCTTATTTTTCCTCTCAGGGACAGAGGGAAGAAACCCCATGTATTAATCTCATCACACAGCTCTCTACTTTCTGCTCCTTATATATGTGTGTGTGCTTATATAGAAGTTCTCAGTTACTACCTTTTATTTCTCATTTTATTTTCACTATATATTTTTAAAATATCTTTTTTTCACCAGCTCCTCTGTGCATGCCAAGGATGGGTGCATGCAGGTTGTGCTCCACACACTGCACCTACTGCTGGGTACCACTGGGGCAGCCCAGCCTGCAGTGATTTTGGACCTGTCTATTTAATTTTTGGAGATAGAAATTCATTCTGAGAAAAAGAGTGAAACCTAATCCATAAAACCAAACCATTCTCTGCATTAAAGGTATTACTTAATGGAGGAAACTTAATCTTTTGCCCATACAGTATCTCTCTTCTAACAGATGATTGTGATACTTGGTTATGGGGAGAGAGGTGTGTGTATATTAAACAGGAGCAAATGGATTATTTTATGATTTAGACTTTAAGAGAAATTCCCAAAAGCCTTGTGAAACTGGGAGAATTGTGCTGTTATAAAGTATCTTTGAACTGGAACAGTGTGGGTGATCATAGATGCTTCTCTACAGAAGCTATTTATAAATCTATAATAATTTTGCTTTACATGCTTCACTAGATAGCACATATATACAAATATATAAATAAATATAATAATAAATAGAGCAATACTGACTTGCAAACTGTGGGCAGAACAGATTACATCAAATAAGTTTCATCTTCTAGACAATTCTCAAATGTCTTACTGCTGTAAATGAGAACGAAAACCAGCGTGGTTGTGAGAAAAACATTATTTTTGAAAACATTAGGAAGTCCTCTTTGCTTCCAGTAATGTTGGAGGAATGTTATTATTTGCTAATGTAAAGTATAACTGCATGTGTCTGTCTGTGGGGGGTGCACCTCTGTGCAAGCTGGAGTGGGAGAGGGTGTAAACAACACACATAATTCATTATAAACACAACAAAACCACTAAGTCAAATGTTTACATGAAGCCAAACAGTGCCTGCATTATGAGGAGAAAAAAAAAAGAGAAACAGAGACACTGAAAAAAACACATTCAGCTTAATTCTGAGTCACTGGAAACTAGAGATCTCTTGAAAAACAGCAAAAATCAGCACGTACCTGTTAATGTTTTGCTGCGAGGAAACGATGTTTTCTGATGGGAAATTGTCTCACCAAACATTTTCCAAACAGCTTGAGCACGAATGCTGCCAATTGTCATCGTGTGGGAAAGTGAAGGAGATGTTTTATTTCAGCTCCAATTCCAGTGCTGTGCAGGAAAGTGGCCTCTTTAATCGAAGTCTTTGAGTGGGAGAAGTGGTGGTGAGGAGCGTGGCTGCTAATGGGACAATAGCCCTCATGGTCTCCTGCCCCTCTCCTGACCTTAGGAAGCAAAAGCATTGTTATGAATTTCTACTCAGTAATATGGTGTTGCTTCAGATAGCCTCATAAAATCAAATCATGATTGAGCTGCCAAATTTCTGGGTGCTTGGAGGTGATCATTGCTTTCTCATTTGATTTCATTCTTTTTTCTTTTTTTTTTTTTTGTTAGCTGTTTTTCTTAAAACAAGCAGGAAAACCTGTTCTGTTACACAACTTTTCTGTAACTGCCCACCTTACTCTTTTTCTTTTTTCCCAGGGCTTCAATCATTGATCCATCTCACTGATGTTCCTGTATATTTGCTGTAACTCAGCCACAGTGACATCTGAAGCAGGTTTTGGCTTTGAGGGCTCATCTAAAACCACAGAGGAACTGGCTTCAGCACTCCTTGGTGGCTGGTGTCATGGGAGAGGGGCTGACAAAGTTCATGCTGTGTCTTTCATTGAGGAATTAGAAAGTTTTCTCCTTTTCTTTTCTTATTTGTTTTAGTATATCTTCATCTGGCCTTTTGTGGGCCATTTCCCTCCTGCTCTGTTATGGCCCCTGTGAGCTGTGCAAGATTCTCCAGAAGTGTTAATTCCATTTGAAATTTGTCATCATAAAAGAAGCCTTGAATCCTCAGTGGGGGGCAAAAAAGTTTCAGTATTAGATGGATGGGTTTGCTTTCTTTGTTTGGTTGGTTTTAAATTCTTTAGAAATTCTGCAGAATAGATTTGAAGCCTGGGCTGACAGAGTGCCTCAAAACAGAGAGAATTCACCCATGAGAGTATCTGCCTTTGAAGTTAATTCAGTTTTCCAAGCTCCTAATTAAACAGAGAAGTTGGAGGAAGCCATGATACTTTACATGGACAGCAGAGTGGATCTGGTGTCATGAACCAGGTAATTGTTTGAAGATGGACTTTTCTTGGCCGGGGTGGCCTGAGAGAACAACTCCACCAGGAGAACAGCTCAAAGCTGATGTGATGTAACCAGTCAAATGTTTCAGGGGCACAGAATCCTTTCCTCGGTTTGGCAAAACTTCAGTGATGATAAACAGCAGCTATATCTGCTTTTTGACACTGTAAAACAACATTCATATGCCAGAGCTGGCTAGCAGAGGTGCTAGGAATAGCTTGGACTTTTCTGCAGATAGACAGGGCACTTGCTAACACAACTGGGAAGAGAGCAACACTTCATCCCTTGGTGGGGGGACCCTGAGACGCCTCAAGCTCTTCCTTATTATGAGCCCATCTGAAGCTCCCAATCTCTTGCTGGATGAATAAGACAGAAATATCAGCATTAGAAACAGCAACAAGCTCTGAAAGATGCACCTGCCAGTTGAAGTCAGCAGAATGAAAAGCACTTTAATACTCTTCTTTAAATTCAAGTGCCTGCCTGTCTTTTTACCATCTACTTTGTTACCTCGCTAAGATGGTGGACTGGATTTAACCCAGCCAGGGTAATATTGTAGGGGTGAAGCCTTCTAACTTCTGTCCTCCACTCTGCATCACTGTTTGTCTCCTAGTTTTCTCTGCTAGATGCAGGAATACAAAAAAATACTTCTAACTCAGCCTGTGGATGATTTTTATCAGCTCATTTTAGTCAATAAAGAAAGAAGTCAATCACTCTTGGAAAATAGCACTTTCCAGTACTGGATGTACCCAGGCAGTACAATCGCAGAATAAATCAATAACCACATTAATCAATATGATGTAAACTGCTGATCTCTGTGGATAAATTGTAGTGGTGTAAGAAGGCTTTCAAATAAATTCTAAGCCCACTCAAACTGCATAAGGTTTTAAATCTACTAAGGCCAGTGGAACACGTGAAAGATTGGTGCTGTTTCTCTTTAAAATCTCTGGGATAGCAGGGCCTCAGAATAATGTAATTAAATCACACTAGCAGTGCTCAAACGCTCTTTACACACCAAGTCTGCTTCAATGAAAGCCACAGAAAATATCTTTTAACTCAAATCTGTCAGCAACAGGAGGTTTCTGGCACCTTGTGCTGCCTCAGGAATAAAGGCCGGGCTGGATGGGAATGGATGCACAGGGAAGGCTGAGCTGCAGTCTGGTTATTTTCGAGCCTCAGAGCTGTAGCAGGTTTTGCTTCTCCAGGCACCTCTGTATTTTATACAACTCTGACCCTAAGCATCTCATTTTTTACTTTACATATTGCATAATAGCAGTTCCACGCAGGACTGCCATCAGGGCCTACAGACACATTGCTTTTAAGGGAAGAATCATAGAATCACAGGCTGGTTTGAGTAGGAAGGAACTTTTCAAGATCATCTAGTTCCACCTCCCTGCAGGGAACAGGGACATCTGCAACTCGAGCAGGGTGCTCAGAGCCCTGGCCAAGCTCACATGAAATGGTGCCAGGGATGGGGCAGCCGCCACCTCTCTGGGCAGCCTGAGCCAGGCTCTCACCACTCTTAGTGTAAAAAATTTCCTTATTTTTTCCTCTTTTATTTAAAAGCATCACCCCCTGTCCTGTCCTGTCCCTACAGGCCCTGCTCAAAACTCTGTCCCTATC
The DNA here is from genome assembly GCA_025447755.1 of Corythornis vintsioides. NCBI lineage: Eukaryota > Metazoa > Chordata > Aves > Coraciiformes > Alcedinidae > Corythornis > Corythornis vintsioides. The sequence goes on from JAOEGS010003999.1 coordinate 8,165, forward strand.
TTTCTGCCAGGCCCCTTGAAGCATTGAAAGGTCTTAGGGCCTGTAAGGCACCTGTGAGGCCTTCTCCTCTCCAGGCTGAACCCCCCCAGCTCTCCCAGCATTGCTGAGGCTCCTCTGGCTCCCCTCAGAGTGGGGGGATGTGGCAGCAGTGTGGTACTTCCCTCTGCTATAGAATCATAGATTCTATTTAAAAATTTTATTTCACGCTTTAGCATAACAGTTGTTAGAGCTACACTGAGGTGGTGAGGGTCACTCCAGCCATTTTGGCAGAGCAGAAACCAGGGTCTTCCATGGCAGAGTCTAAGAAGGTGCCTTAAATCTCCTGGTCCATCTCCCACATTGCCTGTAGGAAACTGTATTTCAGGCAAAAATTCTTGAGATCTGAACATAGCTTGTGAAAAACTTGAGCATTATAAGGGGGCTTCTGGTATCCTGTGTTTCAGAATTATTCCATGAGGATGAGAAAGATTTGTAGCTGGTTTTCAGTACTGGAATATATCAGTGTCCATAGAATACATCGAGTAAAGAAATTATACATAACAGTATTATTAATATGACATTCTAATTGCTACAGCAGACTTATTTTCAAGTACTAAGTGCTAGGAACTGATAAAAAGAAGTTCATATTAAAAACAAGATGGAACAATCGAATCCATTTAAAGGCCTTTATTGTACTGTGCTGTCAAAATGTCCAACTGACCTTTTCTACTTGGTAAATTTCTTCAAGAAAGATTTCATACAAGCTGTTTTAAGAGCACTGATTTTTCCCCTCCCCTTACAGTTTTTGGATTAGATAATGGTCAGAGCAAGAGACATGGCGAATCTTTATGTATGCTCTGAAGATAACCAGGGACATTTTATGTGAAGTCTTTGCACCTGTCTATGTAAATGTCTATGTAAATAGACAGGTGCTTTTGAATGCATCATTTGCCATTGTTTTACACTCTTGGTCCATAACAGCCCTGTAAGTGGCAGCCCTGCATTGATTCACCCTCAGAAGCAGAAGGCAGCATACAGACATTAGCTCAGCTCAGTGGCTGAGGTAGGCTGGGCTACTCCTGGGCATCAAGACCAAGCTGGATGATGCTTTGAACCTGCTCTAGTAGGTGTCCCTGCCTATGGAGAAAGGTTTGGAACTAAGTCATCCTTAAGCTCCCTTCAAACTCAAACCATTTGAAGATTCTATGATAAAAAATGCACAGACTGCCAGGAGATGTGAATTCCCACCACTGCCTGTGCTTTGAAGAGCTTTGTCAGCCTTGGAGTGATAATTCCAGTCTGCTGGTAGAATTATCATACCTCAATCTACAGTCACCCAAAGGTCATGCTGTGGTCTCACCTACACAAGCACTCAAAACCTAATATTTAGGAGCACTGAGAGACAGCAGCTCTCTGGCACTTCGAGGGAAATGTTGAGGGATGATGGAAATATCAATGGAGGACCTTGGAAATATCAGTGCTTGTCCTACTCTGAATGACCCAAGTTCTGCCCTGCTTTTGCCCAGGGAAAGGCAAAGAGCAGTTGGACATGTGCTCCCTGAAAAGACAAAAATCCATGGAGGTGTGTAGGGAGGAGGCAAGATCCCCAGGCATGGGACTACAGCAGCTCAGCACATCCCAAAACTTCTCTGAGCAGATCAATTCTCTTTTCCACAAGGCTCTGAAAGTCACTGGGGGAAATTCTCTGCAACTGCAGCACAGTCAGGTATGAATAAAACCTTTTTCTGCTTTTACAACATATTTATATGTAAGTGTGATTTAGAACTCTGTGTCAAGGCTGCATTCCAACGACCTGCAGAAAACACAGGTTTTTCTGCACTTAAGGAAAATGTTGATTTAGAGGTTGGTACAATAGCACACATGGGCTATTTTGTTTAGTTTCTTGGCATTCATATTCAAAAATTGCCCTATAAAGAAGGGAGAAAGCATTAAAGAAAGTTTAAATGCTCTTAAATCACAAAGAAACATTCAGTTTGGAGTGAACTGAAACATTTGGATAGATTCAGAATTGCCTTTCTCATGGAGAAATATTTTGTTGATGTGTTAAATTTAAAAAGAAAATCTCTGACTGTGACTCTTTTTCATTTTTTTTTTACTTTGCCTAGGTTATAAAATAAAATAGGTATCAGTCTTCCAACTATTTGAAAACTTAGGCTGGGTGTCTGATTTGATTTGGTTCCTCTAAAATCTCACTGAGACCAAGGTTCCCTGCATTGGGTATCTTTAAGTGTTTTGTTTTCTTTTTAAATTCAGCTTTTTTTTTTTTTTTTTTTTTTTTTTTTTTTTTTGTCTAAAAATCAGGAGCATTGCAGAGTTTTTTGGTTTGCTTTTTCCATTGTTTTCATTTTGACTTCTGGGTTTAGGGGATTTATACTGGTCCAATTATCAACCCTTTTCCTGCAACCATGAGTGACAGTGAGAAAATCATCTTGCAAAGAACATCAGTAATGAACACAGAGGCAAAAACAAATCTGAAGAAATGATTCATTGTTTAGTCTCAGTGCAAAGAAAATTGTTTTTACTTCATTAGGGTATTATCGAGATTTTTTAATACCATATCCACTTCTTTCTAAACTGTTCTCTTCTTTTGAAAGCTCTGTTAAACCTCTTCCTAATAACTTCTGTGATTAGCATCTTTGGAGAAATCCCAGAGGACAGGCTTCTAAAAGTGGCATTATATTTCTAGAGCCTTGCTGTAATTAAGCTTCTATCAGGCCTCCTATTCACTTGTATCTGACTCCTTTGGAGAAAATGTCTCTTTGCTCCAATAAAAAGAGATATTTTCTTTAAACTGAGCAGAAATATTGTGTTTCTGTTGTGAAATATAAGCATTTTTGATTCAGATTAATTGAAAAAAAAATAAAAAGAAGTACCCGTTGCTTGATGGACAGAGGTTTGCAAGTGGATGCCATGGCAGGGAGCTGCTGGAGACCTGCTGGGATGGGATGATGCACCAAAAAATAGCAGTCCACTCTGGGAAGCATTTGGGTTAATTCAGTATGGGGATTATTAAACAACACCAGGAGTCAGTGGCATCTGCTTATCCACAGTGAAAACCCCAAGTTTCTAACACATGAGGACATGAGACACATGTTCTTCTGGCTTTGATACTTCCAACCTAAGATGCTCTTCAAGTGAAATGCCTTGTCCTAGGGATTTTACATCCTTTCTCTCATGCCCTTTGATGAAAATTGGACAGTATTCTGGAACATCAATGAAAAAACATTTTTGATTTTACTGGGTGTCAGTGTTTGTGGAGTTTTCCCTGGCAGTCCAGCACATGGGACATCAAGTTTTGGTAGTTTATGAATTCACTTTGCAGACTGCCTTGCTGCCCCTGGATAAGAAGCATGGTTAATAGGCTGCTTGAAGGAATATGATGCACAGATGAATGTCCATCCTTTTGCCCTTTCATGAGCCTACACATCACTGTTTCTGTTCCTTTGCAAAAATATGGGGGGATATTTGATTCATTTGTAGATATAAATGGTTACAAAGATGACAGAACATTTATTCATGGTGGTGAAAAGAAAATGTACTTCAGAGGAAAGTGGAAGGAAGGAACAAAAGGTCCTCCAGCAATGATGTGAGACAGAACCACAACTTTCATCAGATGTTGTTAAAGTTGAGATGAGTGTGACTTCCCATTTTGAGCTGACTTGAAAGCTGTGCTCACTCTGGTGTTTAAACTGTCATTCTAATGACTCAATAGATTGAAAGGCTTAATTACTTTTATTTCAAGCTGATGAAATTGTCCTTCTCATTTACCTTCATGCCCAGCCCAAAGATGAACCCACACTCTCAATCTACATCAAAGCATACCAAGATCAGGTGAGAGAGCAACTGAACCTGCTTGAAGACAGATGCATTTTAATCTCTCTTCAAAACATATATTCAGCACCTCTGCTAGGTTGTTTTTTTATTTAATTGATCAGAACAGTGTTGCATGAAAAAGCCCTTTAAAGTGTATTTGAGACTGTGCAAGGTATGTCATGTTACATTCAGCTCTGGTTCAAGGTTTGCTGATGCCATTGGAATTCTTTCTATTGAATTCAATGGGCTTTGGGGTGGTAAATACAATTCCTTTTATTTATGACATCCCCTGTAATGCAAATAAGTGCAAAAACAAAGTAAACAAATAGCTTTTATTTAATTGAAAGTGGGATTTTTTTACAGGTTACATTGAAGATTGTGAGATAAAGAATATCCACATCCCAAGCAACTGCATGTCTCTTCTTCCCTCAGTTAATGACAGCTCAGCACAGGTCCTTCAGGTCTGGCACCCTGTTACACTGGTGCCCATTGTCTTGATCTGATTTCATCCTCTCTAGGAATGTAGAAAATTCACAAGAATTTTGTTGTGCAGTCATAAAAAACTCCATTGTCTTCACAACCTCCAGTGATGTTTGGCACCACGCCATTTAATGAATGCACACACATTTAGCCATGAATTTCAAAGCTCATTTCTTAAAATTAATATAATATTGATACTTAAAAGTTTTCTTAATAGCTGACCACTTCTATTTCCCTCCCCTACCCCTATCAGGAATGTTGGTCATGGTGAAGGACTAAGATAAAATCTACACTTGGTTTATTTTCCCAAGTCTGTGGCTGAGCAGTGTTTTAATCATCAAGGAAAAGGGGAAAATAGAAGAACAGAACTCAGCAGCAGGCTCCCAGGTGTCAATATATGGTTTATCCTTTGAGACAATTTTATTCCTCCAGAGCTTAAACCTGTGAAAAATAAAAAAGCACACAACATTTTCTGACAAAAGCAAATTTGCATCAAAAAGAAGGGTTTTTTTCTAAGCATTCCAGCAGAACACTAAACTTGGTTCTATTTTCAAAATGAAACAGGATCCACAAATCTTATTTCTAGTTATTTATTTTTTTAAGTTGTAGAAGCTACTTGCATAAAGCACAGTTTCAAACCAGCTTCCCACCTCCTAGTGAATATCTGCTTTTAGGAAGCTCTTGCCTAATTTGTTGCAAAAATAGGCTCAGTTTGGCATGAATAATTCAATATATCCCTGAGCTGATGCTGGTTCCTGGGCAACCCCAACCCAGCCATGGGGCAGGGCTGAGGTTCTGAGCAGCAGCTCCAGAGCAGATAGAGCCACGTGAGAGCTGCACCTTTGACTTTAACAATCTGGAGTACTTCTTAGAGGCACAGAGATTTCTTATTATGCAATAGCATTCAGAGAAAATAAAATAAAAT
>JAOEGS010003999.1:13482-56775 GCA_025447755.1 Corythornis vintsioides
AAATAAAATAAAATCTCACGTACTTGATAATTTTGGAATCCTAATTTCTTCACTGCTGCTGCCATCCCCACCATCACTGACTGTTCTTATTTCTATGAGATAGTCTTCTTCAAATGGTACCAGAAGTTCAGCTGAAGTGTTGTTTGTCTCCAGTATATGTGTTTTGCTGTGTCTGTTTTGCCTATACAAAATCTAAGTATAAGGGGATAGAAAAAAAAGAGTTATTTAATTTTAATGGAATTTTTTTTTTGGTTGAGAGCATCTTCTGTCACATCCCAAACTTTTCAGAGCAATATGCAGAGTATGAAACTTAATTCCAAATGGAGAAATATATTCAGCAGAATACATCTTTTAGGGTCAGAACCACTGCAAACAAACTTAAAGCTAAATTTTTCTTTGCTTTAAAAATAGATTTATGAGAGTGCTTTTTACTTCCTTCACATTGATCTTTTTGTATCTTCCTCTCTCTTTTTAAAGGTACATTTATGAATTGGCCAAGTGTGAGAAGCTGTAAATGTGTTTTATGCCTCTCTAATACTTAACAGAGTGTTCTCTACATCTTCTAAATGTGTGAAACTCCTTCCCCACAAAGAGGTGAAGGTGAGAATTGAGGATGAGTGAGATTATCAGGGAAAGGGGCCAAGAGAGATCCAGTTGGGGACAGAAAAATCCCCATGTTAGGATTAAGAAATCCCACTCTGAACCAACACAGCCATTCTGTTTGGATAAAACTGAGCCAACCAGCCTGAAAAAAAACCATAAATCACTTTTCCATGTGATGAACAGTTGCCTTTCCACAAGTCACTGTTTGTACCTCTGTAATGAACAACACGTCTGACTAATGAGATAACAAAATGACTTACTTTGTAGCCTAGCACCTCTGATTCATTCTCCATTGTTTTCACATGTTCCCAGTTCAAACATATTTTGGAATTTGTCAGTTTCCAGGCAATATTTGCTGGGGGTTGACTTGGTGCTTTCAAAAAAAAAAAAAAAAATCAAAAAGATGATGATGATTATCACAAGATCCAAGAGAATATTAATTTGCATAGTGTAATTGAATGAGCTGCTGAGATGGAAGTAGCAGATTCAGGGGTGATTCAAAGCTGAAAGAGTACCAAATATTTCCCAGTCCATCATTGCTCTCCTATTAGTCAGAATAAAGATCTATTCATAGCACAAAACCACTCACTGTGAGAGCTCATTTTCAAAATTAGGAACAGCCTGACAGTGCCTGACAGTTGGAGGTGCAGTTGATAGATTTTGTCTAAGTACTGTGTTGTTCCTCTCCATATTGTAATATTTTCCTGGGTGAACTCAGAAAAAGCTAAAACTGAGAGCAAAATACCAAAGATGAGATTTTCATCAGCCATGAGGACAGGTTACAAAGAGCTCCACATTAAAGTCTCCACGTGATCCAGCACGAAATACTGGAGGATTTCATACATTCTCCACACAATAGAGTGTAGAATTTCAAAAGCTTTTTAGGCCTAAGTGGCAGGACTTTGAAAATTTGCCTACGAGTGGCTGCAATGGAATTCTGAGTGAACATGTGAAGCTGAAACTCTGCCTTTGAACTGGGTCTCAGATGCAGAACAACACTTGATCTCCTTCTCCACGGTGCCTCCTCCTGAAGCTGGCCTGGGAGGACAGCACTGGGGCTGTTAGAGGAAATAAGGACTTGAACAGAATTAAGAAAAAGGAGGAGAGATTTGGAGAAACATGTTGTGAGCATCCCAGATCTCAGTTTGAAATGCTTCATTCTGGGGTCCTTCTTTTCTCCCTGCTGTTCCTACACATTGATGTATGTAACCCAGAAGGTACTGTTGATTTCTTTCCCTTTCTTTCATTTCCCATGGAAACAGATTAATTTGATAGTCCCTGTTGTTTCACATCTATCAGCTTCATAGAATCAGAGAATCATTCAGGTTGGAAAAGCTCCTTGAGATCATCCAGCCCAACCATCAGTCCTGCTCTGCAAAGTTCACCCCTAAACCATGTCCCTCAAAACCACATCCAAACAACCCCAGGGATGGGGACTCAACCCCCACCCTGGGCAGCCTGTGCCAGGCTCTGGCTGCTCTTTCTGTGACAGATTTTTCCCTAGTTCCCAGTCTAACCCTCCCCTGGTGTAGCTGGAATCCATCCCCTCTTGTTCTGTCTTGACTCTGTTGCTGTACTGAGTCGAATTTATCCTTTTGTAGTAGTTCTAAAATCTATATCTGTTGATATTTATATTGGTAAAGAAAACTAAAAAGGGGAGAAACGTCTGAAATCCATAAGATATACATCAATAAAGCAGCAGAAAAGCTGGGCTTCACCACAGCTCCTAAGGGACATGTGTGTTCATGGAAGGAGGACATCATTCCAGCTTTCCTAAGAAGCTTAAACTAAACCCAGGATATCACCTTAGACCCCTGATTGATCTTAGATCAGTATATTTCAATCAGAATTGCACCCTCTTGGCAGCAGGACCACTTTAGTTTTGTTTAGTCTCTGCAGTAATGGCATGGACAGAACACTGCAGGAATCCTGGACACTGAGGAGGAAGACAGAGCTATTATCTGGAAGCAAAACTCCTGCTGTAGATGCACATTGTTGATATTCTCTTGACATATTATCTCTGCTGATATTGAAAGTGCTTGCATCTTTCAGAGACCACTGTGTAAAATTTTAATATACGACTTTAAATATTAAAAGGGTTATTTTGACTTTAATTTTTAAATGAACCATTAGCACAATCCTGAATTTGACAGAAGATGAAATCAATGTAAAACAAAAGCAAATTTATGCCTCATATGCTTTGCCACTTGACTGCTACGTCTTTAACTTGTCTTTCATACATATGCACATAGGAATATCAAGAATTGTTTCCAGAGATGAGTCAGTTTTTCCATTAAGAAGTTGCCTGGGAGAAGAGTCCTGTTTGATCCCTTAAGAAATACCTTGTCTGACTTTATTTTGGTTTATGTTATTGATGTTAAATGGTAACTTTTAGCATTTTAATCTTTTTATGAGTTGATTCTCGTCTTGCACTGTGAGTAATGGCACGGAACCTAGGATATTAATATCTTAAATATTACTTCCCTGGTTACCCAGAGAAATTGTGGATGCTTCATCCCTGGGTGTTTTCAGGACCAGGTTGGATGGGGCTTTGAGAAACCTGGTCTAGTGGGAGGTGTCCCTGCCCAGGGCAGGGGGGTTGGAACTGGGTGAGCTTTAAGGTCCCTTCCAACCCAAACCATTTTGGGGTTCTAAATACCAGAACCAGAATAAATTTTTGGTGACCACTAAAATATTGTCAGGGAACAGACAGAGAAGCTTTTTGCTCATGGATTTATTTAGTTTGCTTGATTTTATAAGGAATTTTGGGACCCATTTGGCTTTGATATTGAAACATTTAGCAGAGATGGGTCACTGTAAGTGGAAAAGTGACTTCAGAGTCTGCAATATTTGTTGTAAGAACTGGAATACTCACGTGATTTTTTCGTGGTGACATTTACTGGAGTGCTAGAGGGCCCTGTCCCTGCAGTGTTGTAAGCTCGAACTGCTGCAAAATACACTGTGTTGGCTTTTAGTCCTGTGATATTTTTGGCTGTTACATTCCCACTGACTCTGACTTTACCAGCTGTGCTTTCCTTGGGATCATCAGTCCAATACAGAACCTGAAAAGCAAGAACAAAGAACAGGCAGTTCATTGTTTGCCATCAATTACAGATTTGGCTGGGAAACAGACAAGCTGACAATGAAGATTTCAAGGAATACAAGATATTTTTTTTTTTTTATATTCCAAACTAGCAGGATATAAACCCAAGCATGAATATTTATAGAAAACAAATAAAATTTCAGAGACTGAATACCAATTAAGGAAGGAAATTAAATCCTTAACTTTATAGGTGTCCAAAAGGGGAACTTTTGACAAGGTGACAACTTTAAAAGCTTGTTTGGTTTTATGACTCGAACATGTTTGAAGAGAATTTGAAAAGATACAAAGGAACATTTATCTTGGTCATCTCAGTTTTCAATTATTTGGTATATTATAATAAGTATTTGGTATATTATAATAATTATTTGGTATATTATAAATAATTTTCAATTATTTGATTCAGTGTTTATGTTAGTAAACCAACAGGTGGTCACTATAAAGAGCTTCAAGTTCCACCAGGGGAGGTTTAGGTTGGATATTTGGAGAAAGCTCTTCCCCAAAAGGGCTGTTAAACCCTGGCCCAGGCTGCCCAGGGCAGGGGTGGAGTCCCTGTGATCTCTGGAGGGGTTTCCAAGCCCAAGATGTGGTGCTGAGGGACATGGGGCAGTGGTACCCTGGCAGTGCTGGGTACCTTGGACTTGATTAACTTCTCCAACCTTAGTGATTCTATAATTCTAAGAGAAATAAGAAGCCAAAAGCCTTTTAAATACAGCACAACACAAATGTGGATAGTGATGAAGGGCTTTGCTCCTGGTTTCTTCTGTAAGCAGTGCTATGGAACATTTTCCTGCCCCCAAACTACCCAGTTCCCCATCGTCCACATCCAGCTTTACAGCTTTGTAAGAGGAGAGAGGATCAGCTTTGTTTTGTGAAACCAAGCACGAGTCCTTTTTATAGTAGCCATCACAAATGATTAATCTTGAGGTTTTAATTTATATTACAATATGTCTGGGGCAGAGCTGCAGTCCTGGTCTGGAATTGGTTGTGATTATCTCAGGTGAGATGTTGCTAATGAGAATCAGGTGACTGGCTGCCTGTCTATTAACTCCATAGCAAGCAGGAGGAACCAGAATACAAATATGACCAGGAAAAGGACATCTGGAAGGTGTTAGACACCAGCAGCACCAAGCAGCTCACCTCATAGCCCAGCACCCTGCCCGTGTGCCTGTTCCAAGCAATGGGCTGCCAGGAGACCTCCACCTCTGCTGCTGAAATGCTCAGCGCCGCCGGCCCCGACGGTGCAATCTGTGGCTCTGGGGGAGGAGAGAAAACAGCTGATGGGATGTTTGTGTTATCGTGGCAGAAATGAGGGAGAGCCAAGAAAAAAAAAAAAACAAAACAACAAAACAAGGAAGAGATTCTGTGGGCAAGCAGCTCGGGAAAGCTGGTGTGAATGGCCAGCTTTGTTACCCCGCTTATTGTGCAACGGCAGCAAAACCTGAGCTCAAAACTGCTCATTACCCATAAGCTGGGACAGAATTTCAGATGAGATGGGCTGCACTGAGTGCTATGAAAAGCCAAGCCCTCTGAGAGCTATACTTTGGAATATCTCCTGATTTTCCCAGCCCACTCAGCAGGAGCTCCATGGGGACAAATACGTTGGAACGTGTTGTCTACTTAAAGTGATTCTGAAGGTCTGCCCCTTGTTTGTTTCGTTCTACTTCCATTTCCCATCTTCTGTCTTGTGTCTGGTGTCAGTCTTCAATAAGCAGCTTGAGCAGGCTCCTGAATATCCCTGTGGAGCACTCTCAGCTCATATCTGAAACCTCTTGATGTGACACAACCATTATGAAGAGGAACAGGTCTTACCATCCTCTCCAGAGTAGACAATGGATATGGAGCTCAGGGTCCCTTCCCCTTCATTGTTGTAGACACCAACTTTCACTTCAAAAGGAGACAGAGGTGTAATGCTTTCATTCCTATAAACATATTTGCTTGCATCCACTGAAGCCACCACTGCTTTTGTCCAGGTTGTTGAGCCAAGAGGACGAAGCACAACCACGTAGCCAAAACCTTCCCCATTTTGTAGTTCCTCTGGAACTGGCTGTAGTGACAAGGCAGGCAGTCAATAAGCATTTGCAAGTATACACTGTTTTAATTGAATCTTCATTCTCTGAGTATATTTTAGTGGTATTGATTTAGTTGACTGTGCCTTAGAGAAGATAATAATGTTTGCTCCATCAGTCAATGTGATCTTGAAATAAAAATCAAAATAATAAATCTATTGAGGCAATCCATTTAGAAACAAAAGATCTGATCAGCTCCATTAAAGTTATTCTCTTTCAGGCAAGAAGTTTTAAAAATTAAAAGCGTTTCACTCAGTACAAGTTGTAGCTGATTCTTTTTTCCCCCCAAGGGGTAACGGAATGCTAATTTTAAATAAATCATTTCTTAAAGAAAGCAAAAGAGTTTAGAAAGGAGCAAATGTATATGCAGGAGTGTGCATCAGCTGTATAATTGCCTGCATATGAGTAGACAACTTACAATTATTTCTTCTGCACAAATGAAAGTCTCAAGTGCATGAACATATTCTTTCTTTAGAACAAAAATGTTATTGCAAGTCAACATGACAAAATTAATGTTTCTGATAATAAGATCTAGCATCAAGATGTGTATAAATGACTCCTACTGAACAGGCAATTACATCAACACTCTGTCCAGCATGAACATTGTTGGTTTCATGGGATGAAAACACCCCTGTGTTGGCTTCTCAGAACAAGAGAACATTGAAGAAACAAGAACAGATCCACAGTACATGGAGGAAGGGAGCATTTCTCAGCCAAACTTCACTTATTTTAGGTGCTTGCATCAAAGTAAGGGGCATGGAAAAGCAGACATGGAAAATGGTTCAAAAAGAGAGATAAAAACACAGGGGTAGAGCTACAGCCCCTGTGATTGCCCCTGACTCCAGTCTCCTCTCCTGGAAGCTCTAATGGGGTGAGAAAATGAAAGAAAAAAAAAACATCAGAAGATTTCTGGGCAATTATTTTATTCTTTCCTTCACAAATTCATTTTAATTCTATTAATAAGCCTGGCCTGTCATATATAGCAAATGTATCTTTCCTTAGGTATTTCACAAACACTAATTCCCTAATATGTCCCCTTTCTTTATCTTTTCCAGTCCTGAAAGGGTTAAATGTGAGGGATGATGGTGCAGTGAGGATTTATAAGAGTTCAAGCTACTTTCTGGATCATTTAAATTGTTTCTGAGGCTTCTGTGACCTCAGATTTAATCAAGATGTTTAGTGAGTTCATCACAGAAAGCTGGAGAGTTGTGTTCAGTGTTGTTAGCTTGGCATAATTAGTAATTTTCCTGACTATTTTTCAGGACACACTGTGAAGTCCAACAGGATAATTTGATTGAGATCTCTCAGGTTGTTTTCAATTTTCATGTTCTTCTGCTCCCAAAGAGTAGATCAGTAGAGGAGAAAATGAAGCAAAAAAAGCAAAGGATGCATATGGAGGAAAACTTAGGTCAGGGAAAGTGTTTCACTCTGCTTGGGGCATGGAGAGGGGAAAGAATTAGCAATATTTTTTTATCTAATGGGGATTTTTTTCTTTTGACCTCATTTTTTCCCTAACTTTTCCCTTAGTCCACCAAAGATTGGTAAAATGGCACTTTTTTTTAACACACAGGAGAACACAGTTAACTCAGCTGATGAAGATCATCAGTTTTAGGTTAATTCTTAATCATTTAAACCATTTTAAAGCCAGAGGAAAGATTTAATTAGAAGAGTCACATTAACTTCAGAGATGTTTTTCAGCAGCACTGAAAAGCCAACAGGTCAGGAGATGAGTTTTTCCATAGGGGGTGGAGGCCCAACCAAGCACCTGCCCCATCCCTCCATGGGTTTTGAGAGATGCTGACATTCTAAAAGGGTTTGTAGTGATAGGACTAGGGGGAATGGCTTCAAACTGGAAAAGGGGAGATTTAGATGAGAGATTAGACAGGAATTCTTCACTGGGAGGGTGGTGAGACACTGGCACAGGTTGCCCAGGGAAGCTGTAGATGCTCCATCCCTGGATGTGGTGCAGGGCAGGTTGGATGGGGCTTGAAGCAACTTTTTCTAGTGGGAGGTGCCCACCCATGGCAGGGGGGTTGGAATGAAATGATCTTTAAGGTCCCTTCCAATCCATTCTATGATTCCATAACCCACAGTGTCCATGGGGCAGTTGCTGGGTGGCTGGAGAAGGAGGGCTCCTTCCCACAGCACTTTCTGCTCTCCACACTGACCTGAGCTCACCCATTGCAAGTGATACTGTGGTATGAACTGTTCTGAAAATATATATTCTCTCCTCTCACTGGAGTGCTGGAGAATTAAAAGGCTCATCTCCTTTAACACATAATAGGATATGTCTTGTCAGTACAGTGTTCCAGAATGAAAAACATGTAAACAAAAGTGTGAAAAACCTTAATGCAGAAAATGGCCAAGCAGATTAGTGTGTTAAGCACCTCCTGTACAATGGAGATAAGAGGGTTATACAGACTTCTAAACATCTTTATAACATGCCTCTTAAACTGTTTATTTTTATAAATTGTTCACTAGAACACAGAAAACTTGCTGTAGATCTTCCAGGCTGGTTTCTTTCCAGATGCAGGATGAAATCCAGGCTCGGCCAAAAGCAGTGGCCAAAAGGCTTTGGATTTCAGCGTGATGTCACCCGTGGGCTCTTCCCCATTAGACAGCTTAGGTTAATTAAGCTAATAATTACCTCCCAGGTGATGACCAGCTCAGAACGGCTTCCTCCTCCTCCACTGACATTCGTTGGTGCCACCACAGGGACTGGGAGGGGGAAAAAAAGAGAGATGTTGGTGCTTGCAACCACCCACCACTTCTGCTGGGGGGGGGGAGTTTGTCAACTGGATGATTAGAGCTTTTCCTCTCTCCCATCCAGCTCTGCCTTTCAACACCTAAAACAGGGAATCTAGTTTGCAACAGCACGTTTGAAACGACCCCAAATCTTGTTTATGTAGTTTCAAGTTGAGAAGGTTGAAGCCACAGATGCATCTGATTCATGAGTACCCTGGTTCAAAAAAAATTAATTAAAGAAGCTAGTGGCATCAAGTATCTGACATTATTATGCCTCATCAACTAATTGGCAAAATGATGTGCCATTCAGACTGTAGCTGCAACATTACTGATTTACTAATTATGCATTTGTTCTGTAAACACGTTGTTGGAGCAATATATTAATTTTTTTAATTGGCTGCATGCTTTTCTTAGGAAATTTTAAACTCCTAATTTGCTATTCTCCTTCTCCCAGCACTCTAAGTGTCCAAGAGTTCACTGATCAGAGCTGGATTCCCTAGTGTCTTGCAGCTCCAGGTGCATGAAACCATAGGTACAGGATTGATGTCAAGCAACATGGGAATTTTCCAGGCTGAAGGGGATTCTCATCCCTCAAATGGATTTTGCTGAGAGGCAAGGAAAATATCAGCATTTCTTGCCTCTTGCTCTGTGTTTCCATAAACATGCCCACTGTGTTAGCCTGGAAATGTGGGAAACTGGTCTGTGAGGCAATGGATGGAATTGAGACACTCCAGCCTTGTTCTTACTGTGTAGTTTGCCATAGATCTACTTAGATGAGCTCATGTTCCTCTTCAGATGCTGGATAAAAAAAGAGGAAAACCCTGGAACTGACTGGGTCATGACCTCCCTATCAAAGGGCAATTGTAATCTTTGCCATCTCCAAATCTTTGGTGCTATTTTTAGACATTTCTAGACTGTTTTGTCATTCCCTTTATTCATCTCTCACTGGAAACTGGACGTGTCAAGCCAGGGGTGAAGAGAGGGGCAGAAATAAGCAGGACAGTTACATCTCAGAAGCTTTCCTTCCCCATTCTTCCACCCAGCTCTAGTAGACAGACTCCTAAGTTCACAGACATTTCTGTGAACTCAATATCACTTCTGGATTCCACATAAAAACCTTTATCTGATTTCATCCTCTCTAGGAATGTAGCAAATTCACAGTAATTTAGTTGTGCAGTCATAAACCTAAGTGAAAATGCAGTGTTTTGGTGAGCTCAGCAGAGGTATTCAATTTTGTCACTCACCATCAATTTCTTTGTGCACATCAGATGCAAACAATGGAAGACTAAAAGGAACAGCATTAAAGGGGGGGGGGAAAATCCAAGCAGACTCTCAAGCCTAGTGTTTCACTGTTTCATGAACCAGTTGATGCTCAATTAGTTCATGTGTTAAATGTCTTCAGTACTTACTACACTTGCATGGGGAAAAAATTTGCAGTACTGCTCAGCAGAGCCTCAACTGGGTCATAGTTGAGAAGCAGCTGAAAATTTACAGCTGAATGCACCAGCAGAGGCTCAATTAATTCTGGGCTCTGTTTTAATGAAATGAACAGGGGCTCATTTGCATCCACAAATCTACTAATGCTCAGCTTTCAGCTGGCAAAATAGCTGCTCAGTGAAGTTCACATCCACCCTTTCAGGGCCAGCCTTTTGCTGTCCCCACTATCAGAACTTTTTCAGCATCCTACTCTGAGAAGAATACCAAAAAAAGTTATTTCTCCCACTGCAGAGAAATGTTTTGAGACTGAATAATTTAGAGCTGTGAAGGGGTTAAGCAACTCTAACCTGAAGTGCCTCTTTCTACTTTTTATGTTAACCTTCAGACAGTGCTGCACTGTAAGGAGAGAATTCCTTGTGCCATTGCCATGACAAAGAAAATTCATTTTATTGTTTCTTTCTAGCCCTCGCCTTGTGTGTCCTTCTAATAAACCAAATCAAAACCAAACCAAAAGCTTTTACTGACTGGACAGGTGGTTTTGAATATCACACTTTCCAAAGCCCTGTGGTGGCAATATCAAGAAAGATCTTCTCAAGACTAATTTTAACTTCATGATCAATCCCATAATGAACAAATATCTGTGATACTCTGCTGGGAAATGTAGAAATTCTGGCCTCTTCCTGTCTCCAGTTTTTCTTTAGCCTTTTCATGATACATGTGAAAGTTCCCTGTGGTTCTGCTGCTGGAGGAAGGGGTCATGTACCCAGACCCCTCAGCCCAGGCAGGATTAGTGCATCTTGCCAGGCTTTCTGCCCTTGGTCTCTTCCCTTTCCTTGGGAGCAGCCTTCAGTCTGCTTTACTACCACACTGGCCAGTCAGTCCTGACTGCTGATAAGACTCATTCTATATCTCTCTGCACCTGGAAAGCTGAAAAAAATCTATTAAAATTGGTGTTCTAATGATCAAACAGGGGTTTTTTTTCTGTCATCACTACCTCAGCATAAGTTTTTGCTTCAAAATAGGGAAAAACAACTTATTAAATTTAAATCAATTGATTTAGTACATTTTGAAGTCATTCTGCTTTGTGACAAGTATTGTAGATGTTCTAAGAAACAAATGGATTCCCCTTCCTAAGGAAATATCTATTTTCTGCTGTATAATGTACAGTACTGTATTTTCAGTTCTCTTGAAATACATCTTGCCAAACTTCAGAGCTTGGCAAATGAGATAAACAGAGCAGAGAAAGTGGATTGTCAAAGCTGCTTCCATTTTCCTGCTTTCCAACCTGTAAATTCTGATTTTTATAGGTGGGATAGAGTTGATAAGCAGGGGGGGTGAGTTGAAATATAAAAATCCCCAAAATCTTGGGCTTCAACTAAATGTTATCAAAGTGAGCAGGGCAAAGGAACGACAGTGTCAGTCATATCCCAGAATGATGTGAGGTTCACTTTCCTGTGAGGTTCAAAATCCCAGGAGATGAATATGTAAAGGTTAGCCAGACAGCTAGTCAGGATGCTGCCCTGGAGTCAGTGGTAGCCATTAGTTTCACTAGGCTTTGGATGCTGTAATTTATTTCCTGCAGTTGAAGCCAACATCCTATTCTGACTGATGCTCAGGTATCAAACAGCCTCTGAAGCAAAGGTATTACATGGTTGTGGTAGGATATGCCAGACAGCTGGCTTTAGCATTTCCTCTGCAAGTCCCTGAGCAGAGCAGAACGTGGCCATAATTGCAATTAAAAAAAAAAAAAAAAAGGCAAAAAAAAAAAGAAAGCAAAAAATAAAAAGCACTTCCCAGTTACTTGAACGAGAGTTGTCTTCAGGCAGAGGGGTTAAATATGGGTTGGGGTCTACCAAAGGGAGGATCATGGGCCAGCTCCAGCCTTTCTTGTTGGGCCAAGTGATTTTTAACCCAGCATGGGGTACCTCAGTCATGTCCAAGCACCCCTTGCATGGTTTCTACAGCCCTGTCATGAAGCCACAGCAGCCACAGCCTAAACCACCAGAGAGATAGGCAAGTAATCCCATAGGTTCCTATAAATTCTCACTCCTGGGAGCTGGCAACAAGTTTATGTGGAAAAAAAACCTGTCAGAATCTAGGGACTTACCTGCTGCTTTAGTTTTCAGCAGGGGTGATGGTCTGCTTGGCTCCCCAATTCCAACACTGTTGCTGGCGACCACACGAAACTCATACTCAACCCAAGGGCTTAAGTCAACCACAGTTGCCTTGTGTGTCCTGCCATTAATGACTTCAGGAGCTAAAGGCAAAACACATCGATGAGAATGGATTTTGGGGGGTAATTAATGGTAAGGACAAAGCAATAGATGTGAAGAGGACAAAGCAAGTGTCCAGCTGCTCACCTGTTGCAGCTGCCTGCCATCCAACTGAGAAAGGAGTCCTCGTCTGAACGCTGTAGATCTGGACTGGGCTATTATTATCTATTCCAGACTTCCAGGATAAGACAGCAGTAGTGCTAGAAACATGTTCAACTTTAACATCTTCTGGTGGACCTGGGGGGCCTAATACGATTCGTATTTTAAGATGAAAATATTAGGAACAGAGGATTCCCTGCTGGAATGGGTCGGGCAGCTCTTAACTTCCTCACAAGCAACTCTTAACTTCCCCAAGCCAGGGAAATTATTGAAGCTGAAGTTTCATACCAGCAGCCCAGTCTCTAAGTGATGGCTCCACGCCCACATTACAGTTTTCTAATTAATGAAGAGTTTTGAGTCAGGAAAATGAATGTCTTGACGTCACCAACGTGAAGACTACAAACAAGGAAATGATTTTGTTTTGTCTGACAGTTTCCCAACGTGTCCTTTGCTGAACCATCCAACATTCTCAGAATTCCTCTTGAATTGAATCAAAACAGAGGCTTAGAAAGAATGTGAGATGATGCACTATAGGGTTTAGAGGATCTGCTCCCATCACAACATTTCTCTTGCTGCTTGCAATGAAAGGTTAATTAGTTTACCACAGAAAATTTTTGCATAATCTCAAAATATTGGAAAAGAACCTGCACAGTGACTCAGAGATGTCCAGCAAGGAGCTGGTGACAGCAGTCTGCTGAAAGCAGAGGACTTCTCCATGCCCTACCATATTTATCTGTGTGGCCAGACCAGTTTAAACCTCCAGAGAGGCCACGACAGGACTGCACAGATCTCCTCTCCTCAGGTTAGCTGCACATTAGGATCACACTCAATCCAATTCTAGGGGCCAAAGGCATGAGATATCTAGCATTTCACTGCTGAAATGTTGAACTGATAGCCTAGGAGTCACTTCAACACCAGCTGAAGTTAAGAATTTTTAATTCCTTGAGAAGAAGTGTCCACACTCAACAGACATACCTCTCACAATCACATCTACAGTTGCAGATTGACTGTCCAAAGTTGTTTGCACCGTGCACACATATTTCCCAGAATGGTGTAGCTGAATATTTCTTATCATCAAATCCCCAGCAGATTCCTGGAGATACAAAGAAAATAAACTAATCACTCACAACATGCTTTCCGTGCTGGACATTTTTATAAATTGCTCAATATTAATAAAAAATTCAGCTTTTAAATTAAAATATTCATAGCTATCATCAGTTTCTTTCATGTCGACATTTTTATTATGGCTTCACAAATAACTCAAGCGCCTTTATGAAATTTAAGAAAGAAAAATAAATGGCTGCAGCCCTTGTAAAGAAACAGTGATTTGCCATGCATATAAATAGAGATGGAGGAATTACCATAAATATTTGTGCCATTGAAAGCCTGGCAAATGGTTTCATTAAGCACTGAGGAGTTGAAGCAACTTACTCTCCCAATCCTTTCGAAATGATGGATTCCTCTGTGCAAATCAATGGGATTGCCATTGAGGGACCACGTGAACACCACCTTCATGGAGGGGTCGTGAGACACCTGGCATGGAAGGACTATGCTTTCTCCAACTGTTACATCCATGTTGGAAGGTGGAATGCTAATTACTGTCCTTTCTGTGGAGACCAAAAAAGAAAAAAATAATAATAATAACAAAAAAAAAAAAAAAAGGAATATATAGTAATAATAAAGATTGCTTTTTATTAAAACGCTTATAAAAATAGTAGAACTCGAATGAGTTTTGTACCATTTGTGAAATGATTTCCAATATATTCCCAAATGTTCCATCAGGAAGGAAATGAACTCTAAGATCTAAGATCTTTTCTAAGCAAAGGCTGACAGCCTCGGGGCTCTTCAGTCTGGAGAAGTCTGAGAGGGAATTTAATCCATAGCTGAGGGCTGAGTATCAGGAGGAGAGGCAGCCTCTGCTCACTTGTGCCCTGGGACAGGACAAGGGGAATGGATGGAAGCTGGAGCACAGGAGGTTCCACCTCAACATGAGGAGAAACTTCTTCCCTGTGAGGGTGCCAGAGCCTGGCCCAGGCTGCCCAGAGAGGCTGTGGAGTCTCCTCTGGAGCCTTTCCAGCCCTGGATGCATTCCTGTGTGTCCTGTGCTAGATTAGATTCTATTCTATGGTCCTGCTCTGGCAGGGGGGCTGGACTCGAAGCTCTCCATGGTCCCTTCCAAGCCCTGACATCCAGTGATCCTGTGATCCTGTGAAGATGGAGATGATTTGGGAACACTCCCACCCTTCAGCGAGCGTGCTGCGTGCCTCCCAGAGCGAGCAGGTGGCAGAGGCAACATACTCAACCAGTTGTGTGTGACTCCCTAAAGCCCACAGTCAATAGATATGATTTCAGCTCAGAAATAAAGAGGACAGAGTTCATTATGAAGGCTGTAAAAACCATGCCCCACGGTCCTTCCAACTTGAACATCTCTCCTCCCAGGGAAACTGCAGCCGAAGCAAAACCGCTGCTCCTCTCCACTTCCTTTATCCACTGAGATCCTGAATCCAGATGAATGGTAGCAGAGGTTTACTGCACAGTGTTGCTTATGTTACAGCTTCTAGGAAATCTTCACAACCAGAAAAAAAACCCTATTTCTGTAATCTTCTTTAACCCTTTAGTCCCAGAAACAAACTTGCAGCTCTTGTTAAGGGAGGTAGGATCTCACCGAAGGGGGAAGAAATAGGTTTATATGGCTTTGCTTTTTTTTGATGTGACTGGCAGCTAGATTAGAGATAACAACCACTTTGTTGTCAGCAATTCCCCTGAATAAAGCTTTTGTGCATGGAAGTGTTATAAAACAGTGGGAATTTACAGGCACGCAAAGAAAATGAGAGCGGAACCTATTCAACAATATTAATACATTCTGAAAATAATGTGAGAGGAGGAGAAGAAAATGTGCATGAGCTGGATTAGCTCAGCAATTGTTCTGGCTTAACCCTCTGTGTAAGAAATGACACCAAAAAAAAAATGCAGGATTTGGGTTTTACCAAGGTGCTGAGGTTTCCTTACCTTCCAACACATTTTCATTCCGAGTGTCACCATCGTTGCAGTGACTGATCAGTACGTAGGTGCAGGCAGGTGATGTGGGCTGGAACTGGGAGGGCTTCCCAGCACCTGAGCTGCACTGGCTGAGGGGCTGCTGTGGCAGTGGTCAAGTAGAAACAAGGTAGATTGTGGCATTTTTGCACTGATCATTTCAGATAAACCCACGTATCACTAGTTTCACTGATGCATCTGGGCATCAAGCAATGTTTTCCAAGGAAAACAAAGCAAGAACTGGTATGTTTTTATGGTTATGGACAATTAGGTGGCTTGGGTTTTTTTTCTGGTATCATTAAGAGAGTGCCAGAGGCTCTTGTGGTGAGTTAGAGCTCAGTCTTGGAGCATAATTCCTTGTATTTCTCCATGCACTCTGATTGCTCCTCACAGCCACGTGAAACGACCACCGTGGCAGCTCCATCACTTTGTCTGAAGTCAAGGACTGCAAAAAAGTGAAGGCCTCAGATGACTGCCCTAAAGATACTTGATCATTAGGTCTGAGAAATCTCTTCCTCTCCCTGGAAGCAGCATGTCTGAGGCAATAAATTCCAGAGGATTCAAGGGCCGTAGTCTTTGTTGGCACAACTCCACCGAGTTCAGCACATGCTGGCAAAGAACTCTGCTCCATAAATCTCAGCTGGAGTAATTCTATTGTGAAGTGCAAGTAAATTTTAGAGAATAATTTGGAAAATTATCTGGGAGCCACAGAGAACCTCCACAAAGTTTTGTTTTCTTGCTTTTCCTCCTGTTCTTCTCGCAGCTGAACTAGAGCTGCATGAATAGCACCTTGAGGAGAGAAATCCTATTCTCTCCAATAATGTTGTATATATTAAAAGAAGAAAAAATAAATAATACCCTGGTATATGTTAAAAACTGGGAAGTTGTTTCTTGTGATAGCTGGATGAATTCCACTTTTTCTGCTTTAGTTCACTCAGTGGTAATAAAACGTGCCACTACTGAGCATTTCAAGTGCTCCCTGTCCTTCAAATTCCTCTTTAAAATATCTATACAAGACCCACATCACCTCTACTGCCAGCAGACTTGATGCCCACTCATTCTGTAACTCCCTCTTCTCTGTATTGGATGGTTGGTCACCAGGACCAGTGCATTTTGACTCTTCCACAATGCACTGTGTACAATTACAGCCTTCTATAAATGAATAAAACACTGTAAATAAAACCAATTTCTTCATATGGAAAGGTCAGAGCAAGACTCAGCAAGAGTGATCCAAACAGAACTGTGTGGAATTTGCAGATTCAACAGCTACCTTTGAAAATCCACAGAATAACAAGAGAAAATGATGTCCTGATTTTTGTAGAATCTTTAAACTTCCATCAAAGCCAGTTGTCTATTGCACAGAAAAAAGAAAACAAAAACAAGGGGGCCATTAGCTCCAGCTGGTTGTAATGAAACTGGCTGGGAATCTTCTGCAACTTCTCTTCATCAGGAGGTTCCAATAATCTTATGGTTGCTTCATTAGGTCTGTCATGTAATTTCTGGTGTCATTATTTGATCTCCCATTCAAAGAGATCATAAGTGAGACATCTGCAGTCCTGTTGTAGAATGTTATTAGAAGGAATAAAAAATCCAGAGATCATTTATCTGTTAAAACCCATGGAATGCCTCCTTCAGAAAAAGAGAAATAATTAGGGAAAAAAAAAAAAAAAAGCATCATTTTGAGGAGCCCTCTAGTGAACTGGTGGTTTGGAATATGGGAACATAAAGATTTCTGCTTTTCACACAACAAATCCCAGTAGCTAAATGCTGTTAATATCATAAGAAGTTTGCTGTCTTATTGTCATGAGCCATCTGCCTCCACCAAATAAATAACAACTGTCCTTTTGTGAATTATCCCAGGTTTGTGTGTGAGGTGGGGGGTTTTTTGCTAGTGTTAGCAAAAAAAAAAATCCATTTTATTATGGTATTATCATCCTGCTGCATCTCTTGTTCTAGGCTGCTCACAGCCAGTGACACTGCTGATGTAGAGCAGTTCACTTGGGTGATATTTTCTGCTGCTTTGCTGGGGTTGTCTTTAAGACTTCCACCTCAAATACTTTTAAAAGCTTCTTAAAAGCTCTTGGTTCTCCATTCCCTATCTATCTTGCTTAGCAACTGCAGACATGCATTAGATGGCAAATCCCATTGCAGAGGAGAAAATAGAGAAGATGTCGTGAGTGCTGGAGGTATAATAAAGACTTCTCACACAAAGAATAAACAACTCAATGAGCAGCAATAAACTTAATTTGCACATTAGCTATGCTTTTCCAAGTTCTGACATTTCAGTTGAAAATAATGCTGAAGCAATGAGGCCTATAATTGAACAGCCAAAACTTCTCCAGAGGGGAAACAAAAACAAATGTTCCCTGCAAACAAGATCATTTTTATACCATGTTGTTACTCAGTGTTTTAATAAACTTCATAAATGCCAAACTAAATATTTTTTTTGGTCGTGTTTTCGTGTGATTTTTTTTTCCCATCCTGCTTCATTAGGGGGGATGCATCTGAAATGGGAAATGGTATCTAGGCTTAATGAAGTCAGAGCTGCCTAAACTCTCATCTTCCTTGCTTTATTCACTGCTAGCTGTGCTGTAACATCCTCTCACTGCATCAGTCCTAATTGCTCTTTCATAATACAAGTGTGAAGGAAAAAAAAGAGAGTTTTGCCAGATGCAGGAGGTTAGGTCATGCCTGCAGGCTCAGGAACCCTTCTGAAGTCGTTGAAAACAAGAATATTAAGAAAAAAAGACTTGCAAATCACAGTTAATAACATGCTTGTAACTACAGACATTACTATTGTTAGCCAGTTGGCAGAACTGATTTGCATGCTCACTAAAATCTCAGGTGTTCCATTTTTACCACGTTCTCCTCATTTAAAATCAACAAATACAAATAAATTTCTAAGAAAAACATCTGTATTAAAAAGAGAGAAAAAAAATAAACCCCTTACATTTGCTTTAGTTTGGTTTGTTTTTGTTTTTTTTTTTTAAATTCTGTGATCAGAACATAATCAGAGCGTTTGCTCTCAGAGGAATTCTGCTCAGAAGCACCATAACAAGCAATATTTCTTTTCATGTCCTCCAGCTCTGGGCTGTTACACCTGAGCCATAAGTTTGCATTCTCTCTACTAATGGAGCCTGGCCATCCATCAGCACAGCAAAAAAACATGAAGCAAAGGACTGCTTGGGCCAAAAGGTACTTGAATATGTTGCATTTTGTATTTAACTGTGTTACAAGGAAAGGTGGAAAATACTCCAGGGAAGATGCTGGGCTGGGAGCAGAGCCAGCAGCAGCTCAGTCCCAGAGCAGGGAAAGCTGCAGCTTTGGAAGGGAGGAGAATTACAGCAGATGTGACCACTTGGGATGTCTTCTAACCCATAACATGATTTCCTGGATGTTTCAACTGAGAACCACAGGATGGCTGCTAGGGAGGTCATTTAGACATCTCCAGTTGAAGCATCCACACATCAAACTCCTCATCTCACCAAGGTAGGCTAAAAAAAAAAGATGAATTAGGTTGAAGACAGAGGTGGGGGAAAGGACAGAAGAAAGAAAGGTGGCTTTTCAGTCCCAAAGGT
The DNA here is from genome assembly GCA_025447755.1 of Corythornis vintsioides. NCBI lineage: Eukaryota > Metazoa > Chordata > Aves > Coraciiformes > Alcedinidae > Corythornis > Corythornis vintsioides. Next base: position 32,423 of record JAOEGS010003999.1, read on the forward strand.
AATTTCTGGTTTACATACAAGTGCTACAAAATGTGACTGCTAGCCAATTACCTGCACTTAGTGTCTTAATCAGAAACAATGGAAAAAGAGAAGATAAAACAGGCTGGAGGGGTTGTGCAGCCAGCCCAGTCCTTGCTGACAAACTCCAAAGCTTGAGAAGCCTCATGCATGGTTAGGAAGTTGCACTACAGCCCATCTCATCAAATCCTGTCAGTCATTGTGTCTTAAAGGATGCAGAATTTAATGATTTTAATTTAATCATTTCTTATCATGATCCTGACAATGGGACAGGTTCACAATGATGACTCTCAAGAAGCAAATAACTTTATTTTTAAGGAATTAAAATGTTGATTTATATTAATAATGGAGAATGTGAGAGGAGGATGTTCCTCATTTTCTTTGTAGAAAAAAAATACTAATATTCATAAAGCACAAGAGAAAATATTAAAGTACCTTTCACAAGCAGGTTCCCTGAACTTCTGGCAGCTCCAAACTGATTTGTTGCTATACAAGTGTACAGCCCAGCATCTGATTTGGTGATGTTAGAGAGCCTGAGGCTGCCATCCTCTAGTAAGATGACCCTGGGGTAGAAAAAATAAACAAAAAAAGGAAAAAAAAAAAAAAAAGAAAAGGACTTCTGTTACAGGAACTGCAATAGAAATGCAAGGCTACTTTTAATATTTAAATGCTTCCAAAATACTCTTGTCCACAGCGAGCTGAATATGTATCAACCAATTTTCACCTCTACTTATTATTGATTTTTCTATTAGGAATGTTATATTGACACACTGCAGTTGACCATTAACTTCTCCAGCTGACTTTCTAGCAGCCAAATTTAGAGTCTCAAGAGAAAGAAGGAAGACCCAAATTGGTGCCTAATTGTGCTGTATTTTACCATCAGAGGCTGCTTTTATTGGATCCCAATGCTCCTGTGCCATACTAATGTTGTGTCTGAGCTGAGCTGCCTGTGCAGTTTTGTCAGGATTATTAGGAGATATTAGAGATGCTGCAATGCCACCTCAACAAGCCAAGGAGCCAAATCAAATACAGCTCTTGTCTCCTAGGGCCCTCAAATCACCCCATTAGTCACTATGTTGTTTACACCAGTTTGCAGGGTATTGGGTAAATTGCATTTAGCAGTAATTCCAGGTTTGCTCCTGGGTTTTATGGAGAAAATTAATTTCTAAGCTTGTTCACATGCTTCTTCATGTCAGGGAGATACTTTAGGATGCAAGTCAATACAGAGTTCAGCATATGTTTTCCTTAGGTAAGTTTTCACTTCATGCCTGGCACCTTTTTTCCTTGTACATACAAGGACAGCACTTGAAGATTTGGGGATTTTCTTCACAAATACACAGAACTCCTATCTGTCCAAGGCAGAGAATTTCCAAAGGAAAACTCAATTAGGTAACTTCTGGACAGAAACTATTCTTCTGTATTATTGATTTGCTGTCAGTTCTTCCATCCACCTGTTGCACCTGGCAGATGCTGTAGTTCTTGACCAAGTCTTTCTGAGTTGAGATGAAGGAGAGTGGCTTGAAAGAGAGAAAGTTTCTGGATGCTTCATTAAAATCTGCTCAGGGGCTCTATGTACAACCCCCCCCTTGTCAGCATGGCCACTGCACACCCTCCTTAGGAGGCATCAGCAGCCAACTGGGGAAGGGTTGTGCTCAATCCCACTTTCTTGCCTCTGACAGATCACAGCTGTGATCACAAATCCACAGGAAAATCAGGTTTCATTCATTCCAGCACTGACAGAAGCACTGAATTTTGTTGTGGTTTTTTTTTTAATATTCCTTTTCTAATTGACATTTAAATCTAATACGAGAATCCTTTTATAAAAGGAAAAGATCTAATTCATGCATCACAGCTTGGGTATTTAATATTTATTACTAACAACATAAGATTGGATGATGCAATGAATTATTAAAGGCAACGAACAATAACAAGAGCAGAAGTTGAAGCTGGCAGTAATATCATAGCCATTAAACACACAAAAACATCATTGTATCTTGCTGCTGGTATTTATACACTTGTAGCTCTCTGAGTAAGACATATTAGACCTTGTTCTGCTTCCCATTACATGCTCCCAGCCTCTCAGCTGATGAAGAGAAGCACCAGACTTGGATTCCTGGCAGTCTTCTCAGTTCTATCCCACCCCCCCTCCAGTTTCACATCTCCCACTTTTGTGTGCCCTCAGTGTGCTGAAAGATCTGCTCCTGAGCAGAGCAGGGGTGGATCAAGGCATGAGACAGCTGAGATGTGCCCGTGGTGCTGGGCACTCTCTCAGCAGGGTTGTGGAGCTGGGAAGGCATTTAGGCTTGAATGAAAAATCTATGTTTCCTTGGCAATAGTCACCAGGTACTGCAGGAGTGATTTGCACGCAATATGGACTCCGAGGAGAAAAGAAGTTTGGGTTTAAGAATCCATCATAGATCCACGTTAAAGTGGAGAGGAGGAAAATAAGAAGCAACAAAGCACACTCTTCCACAGAACGATGTTTCAACTCCACGCCACAGCTTTCAGCTAAAGAAGGATGAACAAGCATGAAACTGCTGCTGCCTCCGTGAGGCTGTGCATCCAAACAACACCACGGGGGCCTCTCAGGGTGGGGACACACCTGATGACAGCATTTTCAAGGCAGGTTCAGACACAAAGAAACTTTGACAAGTATTCCACTGCTGCCTCTGTGATTTTAACGATGCCTTTCCTCACATCAGTTTGCCCCAGCCCCAAGAAAACCCCCTCATTAGCAACTAGTGAGGAAATAGTTGATTCAAGTGACTGGTTAAGTAACATATGGTGATTTCATCAGACAGTATCAAAGGAGACTCAAGTGTGCATCAGCAAATGTGCCTAAATTGGATAGCTGAGTAATGAGTTATAACAAGCCACCCGAGTGTCTTCCTCACCATCAAACACTGATGCCCTGTTAGTTCTCCTGCAGGTGAACCTAAAAGCTCTAGGCACAAATTGAAATCCTGAAGTGGGCATGAGGTAAAAAGATGACAGTCCCACTCCCTGAATGTTGCTGATATAGGTAAATGGAAAAAAAACAAACCCAAACAGTCTAAAAATACAGAATATTAAAGAGGAGAATATGAATGCACAAGCTCTGTGCTTAGCCCCTGTGAATTTTTGGTCAGAGCTTTTCCACTGAAGCTTAGCCTCCCTCAGATTATTTTCTCCCTGTATTCTTCATCAGGAATTAGGACCCAAATAATTGCCAGCTTCTTGTTTCATCCACCAAGAGGGGTCTGTGTGCACTGGAGAGCAGAGGAGGTAATGTTTGATCTGAAGAAATACTGGTTTGAAACTATATTTCAATGGCTGGGCAGGGGCAGGATGGAGTGGCTCCTTCAATGGATCAAAACAGAGCTTAGCAAAGAGAAACCACGAGCTAATAAATACTTCAGAGCTGTTTGAAGCAGAGGTCACACTACCTAAAGACAATTAAGGAGCTAGCAGTAAATAAGGTACTCGGGCAGAATTTATGTACAAGCACAAAGGACTCCAGAGTAATTAGTTAACGAGGAAGTGAATTAAAGAAAACCCAAACCAAGTGAGTAATTTCCAGCTGCACCGAGGTGTCAGGAGTGGGATGAGAAAGCAGAGCACAGCAGAAAACCAACATGATGAATTTCAAATGCACGTTGAAAAGAAAAGAGCAATGTGAAATACAGACCCAGTTGCCACCAGCACCAAAGTTGCTATAAACTTCCTGAGAGCCACGACTTTGTGCTGTGCTTGGGTTCAGAGGGGCTGCACTTTATCCTCTGCCATTTGTCTTTCAAAGAATGGAACTGTTGAGGCTGGAGGCAGTGGGAATATTGCCCTTAATGGGCTTTGGATCAAAGTCTAACAAACAATTTAAAAAGGAGCTGTGAAATGCACATCTCACCTGCTGGAAGGCTTGCTGAAAACCTTTCCTTTTCACATTTTACACTAGCTGAGGGTTCCAGATGATAATTCTGAGTATTTGCATCAGAAAAGGGAGTTCCAAGTTTAATTTGTCCACTCTGATGCCAGCAGAACGTTTTGCCTGCAAGGAAAACTGGACTTCTCTCGATGAGGAAAGAAATGAGTGTTGTTCTGGGGGTCCCTCCACAAGTGAGGGACCAAAAGCAAAAGATCTGAAGCAAATCAGGTAAATGCATCCCTGGAAAAGGAGGGGGAGAAGGAAGAAGGAGATGTCTGGGACACAGATGTTCATAAAGCCCTGTTGCAGCAAGGGATTGGTTAAACATAAACCTGAGTCTAAACTGCCATCTCTGACTTAGAAAACACTTAAATTCCTATCAGCCTGGTGCTGCTGTCTGTGTTCCTGCCTGTATTACCCAGGTGCTGCCTCTGGGGAAATAGCTCAATGAAGCCAAGTTTAATGGGGAAAAGAAATGAAAATCTAGTTATATCAATCCATAATTTATGGAACTTTATCCTCAGGTTCAGATGGAACCTCCTGGGTTCCAGTTTGTGCCTGTTGACCCTCGTCCCGTTACTGGGCACCACTGAAGGGTCCAGCCCCAGCCCCTTGACACCTGCCCTTTAGAGATGAATAAAATCCAAAGATTCATTGGATTCATTTGGCTGCATTGATGAATCCAAAGCCATCTGATCCTCTGCAAGCTTTAGTCCCACAACACTTTGCAAGAAGCTTTCCCCTGGTTCCTTGAAACCCAGTGCAAGCATCAGCCTTTGGATTGTTGTTAATCTCCTCATTCCCCTGGATTGATCCCCCCATCCTGCTCCTCCCTGAGTGACTCCAGCAGCAGACAAGCTAAGCATTCCATGCACAAAGGGAAAACAAACAGCCTGCCCAAGACCTGCTGGAGTCAAAACTTTGCCTGACATTCCAAATTAATGCTTTGCAATGACATGAGAGTGGGAAGAAATGAGAGCTCATTAAAATTGTCACACATGCTTTTTAAGTAAAGAACTGGAGAAATCAAGCAGGGGATGATAGGTACAGCTTTTAATTAACCAGGCCAAACAATCCAGCTCCAAAAGTGTTGTCTCACACGAACAAAAGATTGTTGATGGCTATTTGCTTTTGATCTGAAGAGCATGAAAGAAGAATGGGTATTTAACAAGGCTGATGGAAAAATAAAATCTGAGAAAAGAAAGAGGTGTCAACTCATTAGATTTTAAAGTGCAGCAGAGGTGATTTTTTGTTCACTGCTGTATTGTTCAGCCAATCTGTTTTAGAGCGAGGTGTGACTTTAATTCATAGATGTTTCACTTCTTCAATACAGAAAAAGGCAGATTTATTCACTACAAAAAAAAAAAAAAGCAAAGATTTCTCTGTATTTATTAAATCAAAATGGGTTGAGCTGGACTGGTGTAAAACTGGGGAGGAAACAAACCTACTCCTGCAGATTTCAGCCCTGCCAGTAGGACAGCCATCTCTTCAAGGGCATAAAAGAATCCCTTTCAAATGAAAGTTACCTCCATCCTTAGTGTACAGATTCCCTCTTCTCCTGCCTGCCTCTCACATCAAATGTCTGCCACCTCAGAAGGTAGCACTGGGCAGATAAAAAAAGGGAGTGTTTTGGATCCGATGAGATCAGAGGCAAAGTAATTTTTATTAGCTGAGAAATCCCGTTTGAAACCACATCTTCTCAGCCTCCCTTCACTGCCCAAGAGCAAAAGCAGCCTTGCTTTCATGGCAAGAAAACACAGATTGCTTGTAAATTCCTTCAGCCCTGCTCGTGGACGTGGAGACAAGAAGTGCTCTGATTCCACAGCGACTGAGATGCATGAGAGTGCAGAGGGAAATCAGTGAGGGGCAGAAAGAGGAGCTCAGCCCCCAAGTGACTCAGAATGACTGGTGATTTCTGCAGGTGGAAATGTGAGTAAAGTTGGACTGAGTGAGTGGATTCCAGCTGCTGACAGCTCTGGTATTTTGGAAAAGGTCCCACTGAGTCCCATCTGAGATCCATCCGTCTGTATTAGATGCTAATGATCTTTGTACCTGTTTATCCTCTTCTGAGTGCAATTTGTATGCTAATAGTATTGCCATTTAATAAACTATGCTTAAAAGAAGCTTTTTTTTTCCCCCTTTATCTGCATGCTGATAGAAACCAGCTCCAGAGTTGACTGACAATGAACTGGGAAGAAAAGAAACGCCGTGGAACTCTGTGTTAATTATTTGGATCATAACAAAAGGATACAATCCAGCTGAATAATCTTATTTAAATCCTTTGGAAAGGACTATTAGCCACAATCAAAGGTGATGCTGTAACAATTCCTTGCTAGTTCATAAAATTCCCCTCTGCTCCTGAAAAGCAAGAGCATTTTTTTGCACAGAATCTCTGCAATTTGGGACCACAAATATTTATTTTCTGTAAACACACAGACATCTGAGCTTCCACCACCAGAAAAAAAAACAGACAAAACATGGTATTTTCAGGAGACTCCTTTAAAATAAACCAACAAATATTGTTTTGCTCTCTTTAACATAATCAAATATTAAATCTGAAGCTATTCTGCAGTGACCAAAGGAAAGAAGTGGCCAAAACACCATGTCTGTGGACATGTGTCTAGATTTATGGTAGTAAAATGTCTCACATCTTGCAGCTCTGTGTGTATGGGAAAGAAAGATGTGTCAACCGAACTGGTTTAGTGAGGAAACTAAACAAGCAACCCCCTCAACCTTTTGCTTGCCATATTTTAAGCCTTTGGGCTTCATTGGGATGATTTTAAGGTGCTTGTGAGCTTGTCCATCCTCATCCTGCTGTCTTAAAAATGCACATTTCTGGTCTTTTCCCACAGAAAGAACTTGTGTCATATAGACAAGATAGGGCCCATTTATGGCTCTTCCTTGCCCTGTTATAAATCTGGATCTAAACAGTGGGTGTTGGGAAAGGAGAGGTGTCATCTAGCCCTGGGCCATCCATGCCTCAGCATGGCCATGCAGAAAGAAAGATTTCTTGCTTGTTCATCTACCCTGTGGACAGGACATAATGAAACTTCATCTTTATGTAGCCACACATTGATTTCATAGCTGAAAAAACAGGGATAAAGTAGCACACTGAGAAGGAAAGGATCAGGAACCAGACTTTAAAAAATCCTGTGGGGAGAAAACGAACCAAATGGCCAAAGAAAAAGGTTGCCAATTTTCCTATTTGCCACTCATTTCTGCTGTTGGGAAGAAATCTTTACAACTCCATTACACCAAAGGTCTTTTCAGCACAGGATGGTGTGCCCACACTATTCCCATTCAGTCTAATCCCAAAATGAATCATTATTTTCATGATTCAGACATTATTAGGAGTTCAGAAGCAGCCATTCGTACAACCAAATTCACTCCAGATGTAAAACTAAGCCCTTAATATGGGACTTAAGTAGAATTTAAACAGTACATAAGGCCCTGAATTACCCTCTGTGTAGGAGTTTAATTCACTTACAGGAATCTTCTTCCCTCTCTGCTTGTCAGAGCACATTGCAAATCCAAAAGTACAATCAAACCTGCTGTTGACTTAAAAATATCCTGGATACACTACAAACAAGTGACACCAGGGACACATCATGGCACTGCCTTGCTTTCCAAAACCCTGGGCAGCACGTTCATGTGCACACACCCCAGACAGGATTGAGATGAACTGTGTTCATCTTCAGTGGTTTAAGCTTCCCTCTGATGACTTTTCTTCTTCCCATCTTCTCTTCACCTCTGGCTTCTTGCACCCTCTGGCTGGGCTAACCCCAGGGCTAGAGAATTTATGCTTCTTTTGAGAGATGATAGGGACTGTGTGAGGCTCACTGACACCTTAGACTCGTGTCCTTGCTCAGAACACCCCAAAGCAGAGTAAATTTGTCTTTTTAATCTGTAATATTCCACCAGAGCATAGTAATTTTGTCTTTTTAATCTGTAATATTCGACCTCCTATCTGTATCCCTTAATCCTCCTTTGGCTACAACTTGGAAAGATTTTTAGTTCTCAGAGAAGAGATGAAATAGGAATATTTCTTTGTAATGAAATCCCACTAAATCTAAAGAGGTGTCACCATCTTCCTCCAAACCCTTCACGTTGGCCAAGCACCAGCCAGGTTTTCAAGGTGCTGTTCTTATGCTTTCACTCACATCACTCTTCACACCCAAAATGAGTCTGGAAACTCCTCCCTAGAAACTGTTCATCGTGGCTGCAACACGACTGGCAACAGTCCACGTGCCTGGCAAGTTAATCAGCATCTCACTGCTCCTTTCTGCATCACCTCCCCAACACATCCTGATCTAGCTGTTACCCCTAATGTTACTCTTGGGTTAAAAACTTTGGGAATCAAGAAGTATCTTTTCTTTGGTGCTTGTGCAGCATGTTTTTCCATCCAGTATTTCTGTATGCTATGGGAATAAGCAGCAGAACAGCATGGAGTACACCTTGGACTAGCAGAGCAGCACAGAAGGTTGAACTCTCTCCTTATGTTTTTGTGCAAACCCCTAATTAATTGTGGAGTCTCCTCCTCTGGAGACATTCAAAACCTGCCTGGATGTGTTCCTGGGTGACCTGGTCTGAGTGCCCCTGCTCTGGCAGGGGGCTTGGACTAGATGATCTTTCTAGGACCCTTCCAACCCCTGACATTCTGTGGTTCTGTGATAATTAGGAATCTTGATTTTTAGCCTGATGGAGTCAATGGGAAAAAAAAAAAACAACCAACCAACCAACAAAATGATTAGCTGGCTTTGGCTCAAATCTTGAACATCATTCAGAATGGGAAGAGAGAGAGGGCACAACACTGATATTCACTGGGGTTTAGTTTATTGCAACTCTGTATGACATGGAAGAGGGACAGATTGCTTGGGACCTCTGAGCGTGCAGGACAGCCCCTGAGCAAGGCTCACCTTAACAAGGTGCCCAGGAACTGAGCAGGAACAATTGAAAATGACATTAGAGAGGTGTCACGAGGAAGGGAAATGGTGATAAATCCAACATCATGCAGGTTTTGTCATTCTCTCTTCTACCTGAGAACATATGGTTCATTTGCTTACTTGATGCTCACACTAGCTGATGTGCTAAACACTATTGCATTAAGTAGTCAGCAATACATGATGAAATTAGGTTTATTGGTTTGTTCCATTAGGAAAGTCTCTAAGGAGAGTGAAAAGAAAGGAAAAGTCCTTTACTTCTGTCTTCTCCTGCACGAATATTCCCTGTCTGGTGCCTGCCAGAGTTTCAGTGGGTCAAGTAGCAATGGGGGACCCCTTGTCATTGCTCTGCAGTGGTTTGGCTTCAAATAGAAAGATAACCAGAGAAAAAAAAAGGGGGGAATTAAAGCAAAATAAGATTAAAGAGAACAATCAAATCCTGCCTTTTTTTCCCCCCCTCACCTGTGCTCATTCTTCCTTCTCCTTATATCCTCCTCCTCACCTTTCACTCGTATACTTTCCACTCCCCTGCCTTCCATCCCAGCTTGGGGGAGAAGACAGAAATAACTGGAAACATGGAGAACACAAAGCAGGAAAGGCAAGGTTCTTCAGGTCAGTCTGAGGCATTTTTCTGGCAACCTTTTGGTTGGAAAACTTCTCTTTAGAACACTAGTTTAGGGCATTTTCTTTAGTGTCACTAGTTCTGCCAGCTCGCCAAACACTTCTGCTCACACCTCCTCATTGCTTGGCAAGTACAGCCTGAATCCCATGGCATTATTGAGAAGGAAAGATGGGAAAATGCTTACACACTTATGCCTACAACCAAGACTGGAAACAGAAAAACAACACTTGTTAGCAAATAAATATTCAAGAAATACATTAGAGCTGCCTCCAGTAGTGTCTTGCACGACTCTGGTTTCTCCTGCCTTTCATGTGGAAACAGAGACCACTATAATCTGAGATTAGGATATTTTTAGCTGGAACATAAAAACTCCTTGCAGCTCTCAGCATACCCTTGGGAAGGGTGCAATTGGATAGCTCTGAATATGTAGCAGGAGTGTGGCCCAAGAGGTGAAAAACAAAAGCTATTCTAGAAAGCAATCTCAGGTTAGGAGCTTTCCCACCTTAATATTTAAAGCTCAGACCAAGCACTGAGAGCAGACAGGTAAATCCATGCCTTTGATTTCTGCCAATCTGTTTGTTAGCAAGGAATGGAACTGAAGTGATTAATCAAATTTAGCAGATGTGGAATCAATTCCATTGGTTCCCTAAGCAAAATTAGAATTTCATCAAGAGATAAGCTTAATTTGTATTCATGTTGACTGACAGCGATGGTGTCTAAGATAGCTGGAATTGCTCTGATTGCTGCTGCCCACACTTCAAGTGCTCTATTTAAAACCTAAAATAGGAAATGAACTTCTGATAAGACAGAAGGGTTAAGGCAAATCATCAAAGCTATGCAAAGCTCCTTGTGGTAGAAAAGCAAGAGGGATAAAAATGGAGATCCACTTAATCCCGCCTTCAAAAACCAGACTTAAAAAGAATAAAATAATAGTAATATCACTATCCCATTGCTATTCACCTAGCTGCTTTGCAGTAAAAAGCTGGGAATAGAATGGCAAGTGCTGGAATAGCAGCAGAAATATGTTCTATGTGAAACTTGCTCCCAGCATACAAATGGCTATCCTGCCTTTATCTGCTAACAGCAGGGGAGAAAGCAGGGTGGTTTGTGGCACGAAGCAGGATGACAAGCAAAGCTTCTCTTTGCCTCTGCTCCTCAGCTGGGCTGACTTTGAGATAGGCAGGGGTTGGTTTTCTTTCAGACACTGTGGATAGCTTTCATTCCCCCAGCTTTGCTGGTGGAAAAGTTAGGCATCTCATTTGAGATGGAGGCACCTGCCAAGAAAAAGTAAATAACTGCCTCAGACTGCATATTGACTTCAGCTAAATAAAAGTTAAGTGACATCAATCTCCTTCTTTGTTAGTAGAGTAGTGCAAATTTGGGCATTTTCAATCCATTTTTGTCTTGATTCCTCTCCCCGAGTAGATTTATTTCTTTAATTTTTTAAAAAGATAATGGATATTCTGGAAGGTTTCAGTACAAGCTAAACAAACAGTGTTGACATTTTGGTAATTGAAATGTTTCATTGAAGTTTGTTGAACTGCCCTGACACATTTCTTCTCAAATTGGTTCAAGCTGAAATGCTATTTCACACTACAATATGCTTCCTATGTTCTATTTGATCAGTGGATTGAGGACATCTCTTGTTTACCAATTAACTGCCTGTATTTTTTTAACTCTTTCTTAATTCTAACAGCAGCCACAAGACAAATCTTCTCCAAAACAGCAAAAATTTTAGAATGTGTTAAAATGCTCGTGACTGGTGCAACCTGCTGGGTCCTTGTTTCACATGGAAGCAGGAGAATCCCCTTGAAATTGAGGCTCCAAGGGCAGCTCCAAGACCTCAGCAATTCCCAGCTAATCCCCCCCAAAAGAGAAGGCTCCAGTCTCAACATCTGCTCAGTTTTCTCTGGGTAAGGTTGTTGAAAGACAGCTTTTCATTTCAGTGCTCAATCATTCTTGTTTCCTTGAGTAATGGCAATAAGTTGAGTGCAAAACACCAAAACCAAGTGTGGTGTGGGAGAATTTACTGCCTAGAGAGGCTTAATTTATGGCACAGGACCAATCCCTGTCCTTCACAGAGATGGGGCTCAACTCTGTCCTACAAGCAAGTCTAAGAGCCAACAGCTGAGCATATATTACTGACTCCTCCCTCAACATACTTCTTGCTCAGGCCCCAAAAAACTATTTAAATTATGATTATTTGCTTATTACTGATTATTAATGCATGGAAAGTGCTGTTTATGACTAATGCACTCTTGCAGCCTACCTCATTTCTCAGTTTTCCCTCAGCTCTCCTCATTTAAATGCTGAGTGAAGTGAATCACATATGTTTATATGCATTCACTACAGTGTTTGGGGATCCTCAGCTCATACTGAGGGAACAGCACCTCTCTCTGGTACACCCAAAGGGGTTCCAATTCCCTATTTTTTTTTAATACTTCAATCAAAAAGAATTTTTCTCAACTCTATTTTCCATGAGGCTCCTTATACCGACTCCACTGAAGGCAGCAACAAGACATGAATTTGTGATCAGTGCCTAGACTTGCAAATTTGCTTTATTTTTCTGATTTAATAAATAAACATTCCCCTCTAGTCTTCCTTTTCCTCGGTGGACACGTGAGATGCTGGAAGTGAGCAGTGAGATGAAGAAAACTCCCACTGCACTTACTGAGAATATATGACACAGATGAAAACAGCTCATATCTGTGTCAGACTTGCCAGGGTGGGAGTTTAGAGCTCAGAGCTTCTTCTTCTTCTTCTTTGTGCCATTTCATTTCTCCACTGAGCTAAAATCCACAGCAGATGCTGGGAAAAAAAATAGTCACTTGGCAAAGGGCAAACAAAACCTTTCCAAACAGTTGCCACTGGGTAAGTGGTTTTGCTCCTTAAAACCCCTTTCTCTAGATTTTGATCCAAAAAAAAAAGAGGTTAATTGCCCAAAAGAAGATCTGTATCTGTGCTGCCAGATGATCTAGAAAAGCTGATTGGGGCATCTCGTGCAGAGGGAGCTGGAGAAACCAGTTGGGATTGGCCAAGTGTGGAGTTTGGTTTTGATTCCTGAAGCTCCTTGAATTGTCCCTCTGAGGTGGCCAGCAGGATGAACCAAAGATAAACCCACCACTCAGGGCTGAGCTATGTGAACCAGGGTGGAATTCAGCTATTTCTGACAACTGGGGAGTAGAATTCCCAATGGAGAGGGGACATGAATGCTGGGAAGAGTGAGCAGAGCTGCTCTGGGCATGGTCAGGTTCTGTTTCACCATCTCATGGTAAAAACTGATTGATTTGGGAGTTTTTTTAAGGACTTAGGTGTGCACTTCAACTGCAATAAAATATTCTACATGAATCAGAGCACACAGGTTGCTGAAGATTGGGCAACAGTGTGTTAGAGCTGCAAAGACAGAGAGGACAAAATGGGGCTGGAGGAAACTGCATCTGAGGGCTGAGGACCTTCACTGCTGGACCATGGCAAGAGATTGAGAAGATTATGCTTCAGACTCAGGACATTTCAGATCATTTCAGAAAATTCAGATATTTTTCAAATAGCAGCTTTGTAAACTTCAAAAGGCTTGATCATTTTGTTTATTTTTTCCCTCAGAGGAAATGATATTTAAAAAATATGGTGAATTATATGTTGAAGTCTATTAATTAGCCTTTCCCCATTAGCACACCTCTCTTTACATCCTTACACACTAAAAAAAAGCAGAGATATCCTGGCATTTAAGAGCTCAGATGATCAGGGAGAGCAGTGACCACACAGGCATGACTAGCAGGAATAGTCTTATCATGACTGAAAGGGAGAAGGTGAAAAATGAAGAGTATTCCTGCCCCTGAGGGTGGAATAGGTCTAGCTGCACTATTTCTGTAACAAGAGATTGAATTTGTCTAACACATTCTGAAGAATCTATGTGATCTGACTTATTTAGCAACGTGTCCATCACAGTTTTGCTGTCAGAAGCAGCAGGGATTGTTATTTTTCCCCCCACCCAGCATTTATAACCCAAGCAAATAGAAAAAATAAGAAAGGATTCCATAGTGATGCTAATTCCTGCACAATAAAATGGGAGTGGAAATAAGGAAAGCTTTGGTTAAAACAGTTAATCTGCATGTGACATGTCAGGGTTTAATCATATAGAGAGAAAAAGGCAGATCAGGTTCCATCTCCTTTTTTTTACAAGCAAAGATACGTATGATTTTAGAATTTAATTAGCAGGGTGCTTTAATTACAGGCATACAAACCCTTATTTCATTTTCTGTCAGAAAGATCTCTGGAAAAAAAAAAAAAACACTGTACAGATGATTTCTTTTCTCTTCTTTAAAACCATGGCATTAGCTGTTTTGTCATTTAATAATCAAAAAGCCTCATAAATTCTACTTTGCAGCAGTGGGCACACTGGTAATGATGTTTTTGCACACAGAGAGTTTCAAGAGTCTCTCCCTTTGCCTCAGTGTAAATCCTGCTCCTTTTGTTTACTCCTGTTAAGCAGCAAAAGGCCTTCTGGGATGCTCAAAAATTACAGCATGCTCATAATTATTGTTAGTAAATTAATACAGAAGCACAAGTAAATACTGTATGCAGTATGTAAATATTTTGCTTTTTACCAGTGAATCAGATGGGGAGTAGCAGGGTAGGAGAACTTCAAGATCTAGGCTTAGTTCAAGTATTTAAAGGGGAATTTTTACAGAGTGCTCTCCTTGCTCCTGTTCTTATCAATGGCAGAAAACCCAGAGGTTACCAGTTAAGCAGAAAATAAAACTGCCCTTAGCAAAAGGGGGGGATAATCCTGGGGTGTGAACTGCTCACCCAAATTTTTCCCTTTCACTCCAAACACCTCTGTGAAACACTTCTCAGATTCCAACTTTATTTCACATATACCTCTCCAGTTTACTCTGAGGTGTCCCATACACTACTGCACTATGGGATAGGGAAATACTCTGTGTCTCCATTCTGGATAATGTTCTTTTAAAGTTAAAATAATCAAAATTAAAAAAAAATAATTAAAATAATCAAGTCTTGTGTGACCCAAACCAACCTCCCTGAGCAACTGGCCCCGTGTGCCAGATCTGCTGCTCAGTTTCCAGAGCTTCCTGAATTCCTGAGTCTATTTTCAGCCTCTGTAAATGAGACTGTGATGATAAAAAGAGAATTTGTGAACTGGAGGAGATGGAAGGTGACAGTTCTCTGACACTCTTGCCCATTTCACCTGCCTCCATTTGGATATGGAAATATCCTCAGCGTTGTATGGTGTGTGCTGCTCACAATTTACTCAAGCCATTAAGTTGCTTTGTTTTCAAGGCTTTTTAATTGTCATTAGCACGTAATAATGGAGATGGCTTGTGGCAAAGCCAGGCAACTCCCTTACTGGTTGGTGAGTGAACCAGTCCACTGGTGTGGTGGCTTAATGGTCCAGTGGCTCAGTCCTGCCTAGACAGAAGAGACAGAGAATAAGGAGGCTGATTTAGCTCTGGGTTATTGCACAACCCATACAGCTGCAAAGCAATTAGGAAGCAGCCTGGGGGTACATTCTGCTTCCCTGAAGCCTCCACTGATGTCTCCTCCATGAAGCTGATTCACTCAGGCTTTGTGTTCAGTAAACAGTCAGCTCTGATAGTGCTGCAGTGAACTAACTGCTGCTGAACACAAACATATGGGGAGGAAAATCAGCCGTGTGGATTCACTTTGGCTTTGTTCTCAACCAGCTCTACATCTGCAGAACTGGGTGGCCACTGCTGAAGACAAACAGCTCTCTGGCATCAAAGTTTTCCATCAGTGAGCTGTCAAAAGCAATCCTAAACCACCTGTGTTTCACTGGTACATCAGGGATTCTTATTAAAAGACAGAAGAACACTCAACAACCCAGCAACTGGTTGATGATGGTACCTTTTGCTCTGGTGTAGAACTTCTGAGCCCTTTCTCCAGTTAATAACTGCTCTGGGAGAAGCACTTGGTTTACAAGCCATTGTAACTTCACCTCCCACTTGAACAACAGAGATTTTCTTCACGGGGTTTTTGGAGAAATCAGGTGCTGCAGCTAAAAATAGAGAAGAAAGAAGAGCAGGACAGTATGAGGCTGACAAGTTCCTAAATGAACCTGCTGAATTTTCTTGGAGGTGAATCCAATCATGGCTTTGCTTTTGAGGTTTCTGCAGAAGCAGATACATAGCAGACATGAAAATTGTACTGAAATGCCCAAGAAAGGAATTTGTTGTATGTTATTCATTATTTATCTTTGTTGATGCTGTTCCTAACCCAGCTACCTAGAAACTGTCTTGTTCTGACAATCTTTCCTTAGGGTTATCTGCAGCCTGGGAGGTCTGTCTGTGATGGGAGGACAAGGTTCCTGTGGCAGCAGGATAAACATCACACTCCTGATCCCAGCCACATGCATTCGTCTGCAGAGAGCACTCAATTACAAACACAGCTTTTCAAAGCCTTGCTGTTCATAAACCCACACAGCTTTCTAGAAATATGGTTATTTTTTTTCCCCAGCAATTTATGTGAAATTTCACTCTTTATAAGGAGAAACCCCAAGACCTGTACAACAGCTAGTCCTGTGTTTTACTGGTTTCACTGGCTGTTGAACAAACTTTCTATCTGGATCCCCATCACAGAACACTCTTTATAAGATATGAACAAATCCCATCTTCTCTCCAATCCTGAGCACCATTAATGAGATGACTTGCTGCATGCTATTTGTTTTTATATACATATTTGCCATATGCTCTTTGTTTATAGCAAAAACTCTTTTTCTCACTTTCAAAAAGGACTTTTAAAAACTGCAGAATAACTATTAATAACTCAAAATACTAAGTGAGAAACAGCATTCATTAAATCTGTATGTGATAAAAAAAGACCACACATGGGATCAGATTCTTCCCCCCCCAAAAACAGTCATGAAATAGATTAAAAAAAAACAAAAACAAAAACCCAAACAACTATTTGCACGTGGGTGAAGAGCAAGCAGCAAAGAAATACCAACAGGCTTGAACTGCCAGGTGGAGTTTATGTCTTAATTTCCTTTTTTTTAGTGCCATTTACTCACCTATCACCCTCAGCTCAGCATTGGCATAAATGGTATCATACTGGTTCTCTGCCACACACTGGTAGAGGCCAGAATCTGACATATTCAGCATAGGTATGATAAGGGTTCCATTTGCTATTTGAATTCTTCCCTGAGAAAAAAAAAAAAAACCAAACAAGCAGATAAACGTTGGCAGAGCTACTAAATGTCCAAATCCCAGAGTCTTTTTGCATCAGGCTGCTGCACCTGATGATCATTTAGAAGCAGAAATGTTCTTTGCTTGGAAGCAACACAGATGAATGCATCAGGAATGCAATGTCTAGCTCAGCTACAGGATGCTCTTTCTGTTTTCAGACCTCTTAGCTCTTCAAACTTCTCCAAGCTGATGTTGCAGAGCTGTTGCCTTAGGCAGCCTTGCCCAGCTGTTCCAGCTGTGGCATGTGTTTCTCTGCACTGTTGAACCCTGGCAATGCTTCACTCTGAAGCAGATGCAAAAGTAGCTTCCACGGGGTAGTTCCAGGAGATATTGCACCCTGGAAGCCTGCAGCATCTTCGAGAGGGCTCCTGAGAAGCAGCACCTGCAACCTTGCCTGGGGACACAGTGGAGCATGACCCACCCTCCTCATCTGAGGAGATGAACCTGATGATGATAATCTAAGATGATCAGAAAAGTTCCACAGGACATGGAGGTGCTCAGGTAATGGAAACATTTCAAATGTCATCAGATCACAAGTCACAGAAGAATGAGCCACTGAAAAAGCTCTGCTGAAAGCCAGCACTTAGAAATTCCTCTTGGAAACCCAGAGGCAGCTGCTGAGAGATCAGAGGCAGAGTGAGCTCCTCGTGGCTTCAGTTTCTAAACATACTAAGCTGCTTTGGTGCTGTTCTGCTAAAAGAGGGGAACCTGCACAGTAGGTAAATTTGGAGCAGAGCCTGGGTTTTGGTGCATTAAAAAGAGTTTTATTTGCTCTATTTTGGCAAGTAGAGAAAAGCCTGTTTAGTGCTACAAGCATAACTTAAAGCTAACTATTTTTCAATTTTACTACTGCTATCCTCCAGAGACAATAACAGCTCCACTGCAAAGTGTAACACTGACAAACACAAGTGAATACATTCCCCAGAACAGATCAGTTGGGAAGAAAGCCACAACAGGGAATATAAATTCCATCACCAAGTGCAAGCCTGAAACAACAGATATTACCATTATGATGCTCTTTTTGTCTGACTCCCCTGCCTCTGCAGCAGTAACAGAACATCCTCTGCTAGAGCACGTGGTGCAGCTTTTGCTGCAGAGCTCCAAGCACCTCAGCTGGATTTGTGAGGGGCCAAACATTCCTGACCCAACTTGCTGTGTCCTGATTGTCACAGACAAGCCAGTGGCACAGGCTGGTGGGGGGGAATTCTCCAGTGGTGTTTGCAGAGGGAGGAATGGCACCTATTGAGCTCTCTTGGAGGTGTCCCAACCAAGAACTGACCCACCCCAGCCACTTTTTGCTTGGAAATTTGATGAGAGCACAGCCTGGGGTTGTCTGGTTGGTGTCTTGCAAAACTAATTAACAAAATTACTGTACTTATCCACTCTTAATTTCATTTTTTTTGAGGCTCTCACTACAGATATCTTATCCATACTTAGTTTTAGCTGCAGGCTGTTTGCTATCCTCTTGATGCATTCTATTTTTACACACCTCCTTTGAATGTAAAACCCCCTTCCGAAGTGACACTCGTGTTTTCCTCCACATGCTGAATCCCTCACCATTCTCTGCTGGCTCTTTTGAGCCCTGCAGACAAAGAGCAGAACAAAGCACACCATGTTCACAAGCAGGAATAACGATGGGATGGCCAAGCAGGTGGTCAGGGGGAAAGGTTTGACAGAGAGGAGACAATGCCCCCCAAACCAGCTCCAAGGTGGGAAGAGTCTGGGAGGTTTTCTTCCCCTGCTGTTTCCAACAAGCAGGGTGCTGTGACAGCCTGAATATTTTATTACACCTTCCTTGTACTTTCACCTCTCAACCATCCATTTTGTCCACTGAGCAACAAGGTTCAGCATTTGTTGCCTGTTGCATCTACAATACACTGGAAATGCAGTGGAAATGTGGAGGGGAAAATGTATCTGCAGAGTGTTTGATGCTTTTTTTTTTCCTCATCCAAATGATGCAATTGAAGAATGACAACTCTAACTACTGTTGTCTTTGGAGAGAGAGAAACTAGATAACCTTGCTCAGGAAGAGGTGACAATGAGTAGAAAAATCAGGGGCAGAAAAATTGCAATCCAAGGTAAATTCTGGCTAGACTTCTCCAATGCTAGTTGAGTTCTCTCCAGGATTAATCCAGCAGAAAATCATATGGAAGATCAGACCTCCCTCCAATTACTTCACATAAGCACCACCAAGTCAAACAAATGCTTGTTGTGCAACCCAGTAGGTGTTAATTTGCTTGATATGCTTTGGAAATTATTCCCTATCTGTTATTACTAGACAGAAATTAATCACAGCATTCTTTTTCTCCAACCAAGTAAAAATGCCTTACAGATGAGCCATGCCATTTTCTGCCCAAGAGATGCTGAATAGATGCTTAAAAAAACCCAGGAAAACTTGGCTTCAGCAGAATGCAAAAGCAGCAAAGAGTCTCCTGCCACAGAAGTCATTCTCCAACAGCTGAAGATTGGAAGCTGAACGTGCCAAAGCTTGGCCACCACAGAAGTGGAATTACACTGTCTGGAAAAAGGCAGAGCTGGCTTCTGGAAAATCTATCTACATAGGTATCCAAATGGGTTTCTTGGGTGTTGGAACTCCAATCAGTTTCCCCTCTCCTCCTTCACTCCTACCACTTCACTTCTCCCCATTCCACTTGCTCCACCTTTTTCCTGCAAGTGAGGTGATTTCATTTTTGCCCCATTTCCTTCTGATTTTATAAGTTTTTCTTCAGCCTATCATTCCTTTGCACAGCACCAGGAAAGTGTTCACCTCATGCTTTTCCATAGCTGATGAATTCAGTTAAAGGATGAAGACTGCACGGGACCAAAGGCCCATCCAGCAGCCAAAATGAAGGAGAGAAACAGAAGAAAAGTGCAAGTTAACAGGCTGATCATTTTGCACAGCCAGATCTGAAATGCTCTTCAACAAAACCAGCCAGATGGCACCCTGCCATCTTCCCAAATCACAGATTATGGCTCCAAATGTGTTCAGTGTTGCTGGCTAGACTCTTTTTTTTTTCCCCTCACTGACTGGGATTGACATTTTTAACCCATCCATACCTCCTGCCATGTCCTGTAGCAATCAGATGCTCTGTAAGATAAATCATATGAGGAAAATTGGTCCATCTCTCTATATACCTAACATACATTTTCAATTAGGTGAACTCTGAGGCTTTGTGTTGCCAAGAGTTTGGGTTACTATATTGGTTGTGAGCTGTTAACATTTCATTAAGTTCCTTAAAACTGAAAAAAAAAAAAGGACAAAAAAAAAAGGGTCATGCACTGTAAAATGAATGTAATGAGTAACTGATGATAAAAAGAGGAGCAAGGAAGCAAATAAGATGAGAGGAATCTTACCTCAGACATGAGGGGCTGACCATTTTTTAACCAGCTGTAGGAAGGGCTTGGTTTTCCTTTTGCCTTACATTCCCAAACTAAACTGTCATAGAGAGACAGAAAGGCATTTTGGATTTTTTTATCCCATTCAGGGAGTGCTGAAAAGAATATGCAAACCATTTTAAGCAGGAGAAAAGTGATTTTGCTGGAGGTATGCTGCCTGTAATTAATGAACTGAGCAAGGCTAATTAGTATTTGTCCAACACATTCTTCTTATAGGCAGGTGAATTCTGCACAAAGCTTCTTGGCATTAAACTTTAGGGCTAACTGGGGAAAATACAGAGATCAAGTGGCTAGTGGGCAAGAGGTTCTCTTAAGATATTGTTCATTTTTATGGCCAAAATTTGCAGAAGCAGTGATTTTAGATGCCTGAAATTCTGGGCATGTTCCCTGAAAGCACCACTACTTTCTAAAACCAGTCCTCTCAAGGTGCTTGGATCTGTGTACCAGACCCAGAAATAGCAAAGCCACTAGTCAGGAGTTAATAACAATCATGGATTGTCAATATTGTATTCCTTTGTTTTACCCACACACCCGGGCCCATGGGTTCAGACTGGGGGTTCTTCACAATCTACAATGCAAATATTACCCAAAGTAATTAGGGCTACTCAGATTAAAATAACAGCTTCTGAACGTGCTTGTGGTGCACTGACACAAGTTCACTGCTGCAGAAAAGCAGAGTTTGCAGCCATCACCAAGGGCTCTGTAAACATCCAGCCAAGCACTCTCAGAAGACTGAGTAGAGCAGGAATTAGCTTGGGACATTTAGAAGGGTTGTCAAGATACAGGTGATATCTTAGAATGTTAGGGGTTGGAAGGGAGCTAGAAGATCATCTAGTGCAACCCCCCTGCCAGAGCAGGATCATCTAGACCAAGTCACCCAGGAACAGATCCAGGTGGGTCTGGGATGACTCCAGAGCAGGAGACTCCACAACACCCCTGGGCAACCCCTTCCAGCCTCTGGCACCCTCACTGGTAAAAAGTTTTTCTGTGTGTGTACCCTAAACCTCTTGTGCTTCAGCTGACTCCCATTGCCTCTTGTCCTGTCATTGCATGACACTGATATAGGTGAACCTAGGGAGAAGAAGACCCACCTACCTTTGGGATAGACCAAAGCCAAGTGAGGTACTAAGCTCCAGCTCTGTGGCTTAAGTGGCTGCTATCTTAACATCCCATGTGAAATTTTTGTCTGGGTTATTAAATGATGATGTGGTAGTCTCCATATGTATAAATATCTACATACATGTAGTTTTTGTGTAGTGCAATTTAACTTTCATACAATCAGAATGGTTTGGGTTGGAAGGCACCTCCAAAGGTCATCTAGTCCAACCCCCCTGCACTCAGCAGAGACATCTCTAACTAAGCTCAGGCTGCTCAGAGCCTCCTCAAGCCTGGCCTGGGATGTCTCCAGGACCTCCACCAGCTCTCTGGGCAACCCATTCCAGTAAGACACTGGCTATCCTTTGAGACTGGGACAATCCTCCTTCTGCCACATGACCCAACTCATGACTCTGCCCCAACAAAGCGACCTCGAGATGACCCAACGCGAGATGAAAACAGCACGAGCTGCTTCCCCAGATGGGAAGGTGTCTGGAATCCAGCTCACCACGCTTCAAAATGATTCTAATTACATGTCATTTTGATTGCTGCCAGAGCCTGAGGCACTGGGATCCAGGTACAGCACTCAGAGTGCCCAGGAGAGAAACCCCATTTCCCAGACACGAGCTGCCGACGGAGCGAAAACACCACGGCACAGAAATGAAGCAAGAAGTCAATTACATAGATAATACACCAGCCCACTCCTAATAGGATTAAAAAAAAAATAATAATAAATCTGCAAAAGCTTCATGAGTGCTGTTTATGTGTTTCACTCCGAGCAGCTATTAATTAATTTGCAAGGCACATTTAATAAGCGCATTGTTTCAGATTGTATTAACTGATCATCATTTGGTAATTGCCTCTGCTGTTATCAATCATGTCCAGGTAATCTACTGAACTTAATTTTAATAGAACTGCTTGATTGATGCTCTTGCAAAAAAATTAGTGGGCAGTGAGAACAAAAATGACTCCTGAAAAGTGAAAAGAAAAATCATTCAATATTCAAAACAGCAGCAGGCTACCCCTGGAGTCTCCCTTGCTATGAGCCATGGCTTCGGGAGACTGGGAGGTTATCAAAGTCTGCAGCTCTTCAGCAGGAGAGATTTGCTTAAAAAGGCTAAAAAGTCTTGCCAAGGTCTCCTCAACAGATGTCAATTGCAGGCTGAGTCTCTGTTTCTGAGCATTTTTTTTCCCCTCGCTGTTATATTTTAGTCTTTTTTCTTCTCGCTTGAAGGATTTATGAGATAAAGAGAAGATCTCCCTTCTTAGATCAAAATATGTTGCTTTCCCCGAGTATTAACAACAGGACTAAAGAGCAGATCATTCACCTTGGCTATGAGGGACCAGCATGTGTGACATGGATCAGGGGAAGGGGAAAGGAAAGGGGGGAACAACCTCCCAGGAATAATATTCTCCACTTTGCCACCAGGAGGAAGGAGGCAATGGAATGAGTTTCCCCTCCTTTCCCTCATCTGTTTATGGAGCAGTTCAGCTAGAATAGGAGGTGAAATCATCTTAACTCTCACGTGAAGCACAACCTCATGAATCCTTCCCCAGTCTGCACCTGGAGCAGCAGAGCTTTATGCTGCTGTGAGATATTGAGAAGAAATCTTTTTTTTTTTTTTGCCCTTCATGTTTCGTGTAAATGTACCAGGGATTTCTCTCTGCCTCGTATTAACCTTTACAACTTCATCATGGCACAGCCCACATTTTCCATCTGAGATTTCATGCAAAATATCTTTATTTGCTGAGGATGTAATTCAGTGAAGGTCACTGCAGACCTCCTTTTTAAACCAGCTTAACCTGAACTAGATTTCATATCTCCAGTGAGGAGCAAACAGACTTCATCTACAAAATACATCTGAACACCATCATGCTCTGCAGGAAAAGAACTGAAAACCAAGAAGAAAATAATCAATCTGCTTACCATAGACAACTAATTGACCTCTTGCAATGTTTCTTCCTCGAGTGTTTCCTGCAATGCACTCATAAGAGCCTTCATCTTCTTGCTGAACATCTGGGATTTCAAGAACTCCTTTGGTTTTGTTGTATTCGATTTTCTTTGTCAAGGGGTTTCCATCAGACCTCCTCCAGCTAATACTAGGGACAGGACTAAATAATGGCATTTCATTAGAGAAAAAGAGGGAGCATTTGTTCTAGCAGGAGAAAAGAGAATGTGAAATCCTTTCATAAGAGTAATAAGTTATGAACACCCCCCCACATGACACACAGAGGTTCATAAGACTGAGATTTTATAACCTGTCCAATTTATTTTGAGGCACAAGTCCAGCAGTGGGATGAAGCCCTCAGTCAATTCCATGATTGCTTCTTAGGCCAATTTGGATTTTCCCTGCAGTAGCTCTTACTTAGGGCTCAAATCTGCTTTTAAACACTGTGACACTAAAGGACTGACTTTGGAAGTCCAAATAAACACTGGAGAAGCACTGAATTATTGAATGGGTTTCAGAGCAAACAATTTCCCTGTAGCATTAGAGGTATTTTCACACCTCAAAATAGGAAACAGTGGATAAGAATTCAAAGGACCTAAAAATACCTGTAAATCTGGGTATATAAAAAAAAAATTGGAGCAAGGCTAGAGGAGGGAACACAGACAGCAGAGGGAGGCAGTGGAAACTATGAGACACTGAGGCTGAAAGGAGACAGAAACAAAAGAGAATATTTATTTTGTCATGTTTTTGTAGCTTTCTATCTTTTTTTTTTTTTTTTTGGATCAATGTGTTCTATACAATAATGCCACCAAAACACTTTGAAATATTAATAGTCTTGGATTTCACAGTTGCTTTCTGTTTCTGCAAGCTCAACTAAGCTGCTTTTTCTAAGCAGATGAGCAGTTACATTTTGCTTTTTACAGAGGCTTTGGCTAAATGCTGACTTCTTTGCCATTAGGAGTAACCTCAACAGCAAAACCTTGGTATTGAACTTGGCACCTCCAAGGTGCCCTTCCCAAAAAAAAAACAACATAGCCCTGAGACCACAAATTTAAAAGGAGGGATCTCCAACTGCTATTTAAGCAGCACAATAATTTCTCTAGCTCCATTTTCCACCATAACTGAACTGCCTGTGGAAATAGTTGGGAACTATGAGCAGTTTGCTCCAGATTTTGGTGTTAGCTCTGCACTGGTGTGTGTGTGTGTATATAT